>APFE031682909.1:4169-17670 GCA_000404065.3 Pinus taeda
CGCTGAAGATTCCACATGGGAGGATGAGAATTTTATATAGAAGCATCCAAAACTACTCAAGCGTTGAGGACAACACTTTTTTTTAAGGAGAGGGGCATGTTAGGTCCCTATAATACTAGTGATGCCCCCATTACTATTATAGTTGTATCCCTTATTAATATTGTTGTGCCCCTATTGTCCCCATATTTGTTATTATTGTGCCCCATAGAATCCCTCTATTGTTATTATTGTGCCTTTATATTATTATTTTTAGGTCGGCTTGGTTATATTATGACCCCTTAGACTCCTATAAATAGAAAGGAGGTTTTGTCATTTGAATCATCTAAGAATGGTTCATTTGTGTAATGTAAAAGAGGTTGCCCCCTCGAAGAGGCTGAATTCTAAGGCGTTCAACTATCTTTTCTATCTTTTTGTGAGTTGGTTTCATAACACAGAATGGCGATTGAAGTCTTGGACTGGGATGACAAAGATAAAATTAGAATGAGGGTCTGGTGACAAATAATTCACTCTGGGAGTGATGCTACTGTTGATCCTGGAAGCATGGGAGTTTTGGGAAGAATTCAGGTTGCATTGAGTGGTTTGGGTGAAATGGAATCCATTTCCCAAATCCACATAGCTAATAAGCCAACAACGATGCCATGTAATAGTGCGGAAGTTTGGCTCCTCAGCTTGAGGGGGGAAAGAACATCTAAGCGAAGAGGGGGAGAAAGTGTTTTGGTCCACGTTTGCCATGATTTTAATCCTGTTGTAGCCATCTCGACTTAAGCACCAACACAAATGTGCCTGCATGTTTACAGTGTTGTGCCATAAATTGGCATGGAATGGGATGCGGGTGGCCATGTGGCTCACCCCATCGCTTTGTACCAGTTCCTTGTATTCTTGTAAATGGGATACATTGGTAATGATATTGCACGAGCCTGTATGTAGAGCCCGATCACTATCCACCCCCAAATTTTCTAGGGGATCCACGTTACCATCTCTTCTGATGTGTTTGAAAGTGATTGCTCTGTTATTGGTAAGCCAATGTTCTATGAGCCCTAGCCTTTCTGCCAGTTGCCAGCTGTTGACCACTTTGGAGGCCGATGTTCCCTGCAAAATTTGTTTGGCCATATTGATTAAAATTTGTGAGTCACCTTCAATAACTAAGGGAAAGAATCTTTGTTGTTGAGCTAAAAGAATTCCTTGCCACAACCCTTCTAGCTCTGCTGAGTTGTTTGTATCCCATCTAATTGAGCCCAAAAAGATTAAGAGTGGTTTGCCCTTGTGATTTCGAAATATTCCTCCATAGCCTGTTTTGCCTAGGTTTCCTTTGGATGCTCCATCAAAGTTTAATTGTATCATATTGTATGGTGGAGGAGTCCACTTGCTTTGGTAAACGTGGCGAGAAGAGGATCTAGTAAGTTTAGCCTTTACCTGATTCATCCGCAGGTTCCAATTCATCCATATGTTTTGTTCTTGTGGAAGGGAGGGAAAGTCCTCTTCGTTCCAAGTTTGGAGTGTTAAGGTTTCTTGGAGGTTTTTGCAAAAATTGCTCCATAGAAATTCTAATGGAGTACAATAATCTTTGAAAATGTGACAGTTCCTTTCTTTCCATATAGACCACATGAAAAGGTTGGGAATGATTTTCCACAAAGAGTTGAGCAATTTTCTTTTATATGGATTAGTTACCCATCTACGTATGGTACTGGTAATATCTTCTTTATCTCTTCCTTCTTTTTGGCATCTGAAGATAAATTTTTCCCAGAGTTTGTTTGCCAAATCATAATTGTGCATGAGATGTTGAACGGTTTCTTCCTGTTGTTTATAGTTGGGACACATGGAGGGTCCCTGGAAACTCCTTTTCCTTAAATTATCCCATGTGAGTATTTTCCTTTTGCATATCAGCCATAGAAAAGTGGAAACCTTGGGCCAAATATTGGGTGAACAGACTTTTTCCCATAGAGGATCCTTGGTTGGTTGCTTTCCAATGATGAGTTTGTATGCCTCCTGAGTAGTAAAGGTACCTCTGGCATTATAGCCCATCTTATTTTATCCTTTTTGTCATAGAAGTGAATTTTCCTGCTATTCAGCTCTATATTCAAATCAATTTGTGTCGATTCATTTCCTTGCCTGAGAATATGTGCTGAGCTTTTCCATTGTCTATAGTCTTGAATGAGGGTGGGCATCCAATGTTGGCTAACTATATCCATCTGATACCCTTTCCATTCTGGTGCTTGATAAGGTCCGATCAAGTCACTTAGTTTTGGTCTTTGTTGCCAAGAGTCACCCCAGAAGCATGCATTCTTGCCATCCCTTATTTCCCAAAAGCTATGTTGTTGGATTATAGCTTTTTGCTAGCTGGCCACATTCCAAATTAAAGATCCTTTTTTCACTTCTGTGAGTCTAATTAATTCATTTGTTGGGCGATTGTTAGCATATTTGGCAGTCCATAGGATTGCCCAGTGTGTGTGCAGAGCAGAGATCCATTTCCACCATAATTTTGCGCCCATAACTACATTGCTATGTTGAGTGTCTCTGAGTCCTATGCCCCCCTGATAATTTTGGTATGCAAACATTTGACCATTTGACCAGTGCCCATTTTTTGTTCTGTCCCAAGGAACCCCATAAAAAGCTCCGCTACAAGTTTTTGATTTTCTTGATCACCCATATGCTGCCAAAATAAAGAAAAGATATAGAGGCATAGATCGCAGGACGACTTTGATTAGAACTAGACAACTGGGCATGTTGAGTGCTCTGAAGATCCAGGAGGAAAGTCGAGTTTCAAATTTTTCTAGGAGCAGTTGCCATGAAGAATTCTTTAAGGTAGAGTCCGTCATGGGGGCACCCAAATATTTGGAAGGGAGAGAAGCGACTGTGAATCCAAGAATTCAGGCTATCGAAGACTGAGTCATGGTGGGGGGGGAGGGGGGGGGGTATGAAAGAAAAAGATTTGGGATTTGACGACATTAATGCTGGCTCCAGAGGCTTCAGAGAACTCATTCAAAAGGGATTTGAATATGAGGGCTTCTTGAACCGAGGGATGATCAAATAACATATTATCATCCACAAATTGTTGATATGTGAAAGCAGGGGTATTGGGGAATGGAATTCCTTTGAGTTGTTGTAGATGTATAGCATTTTTTATACTTCTTCCTAGCCCTTCCGCCATCAAGACAAAAATAAAGGGAGAAAGAGGATCCCTTTGACTTATGCCTCTAGAGGGATGAAAGGGATTGGTGGGTATGCCATTGATGAGAATGGACAACATAGAAGAGGTTATCATACTCATGACCCATCTAATCCAAGGAGGAGAAGAGCCAAAGGCTATTAACATCTTTTGGATAAAAGTCCAAGTTAACTTATCAAAGGATTTTGAAAGGTAAATTTTTAGAAGCATTCCTGCTTTTTTGAGATGTTTCAAGGAGTGTATGATCTCATGGGTGAGAATGATGCCATCTGTGATTTGCCTTCTTTCCACATATCCCGATTGTTCTGCAAGATTAACATGGGTAACAAAGGCTTTAGGCGTGAGGCTATGACTTTAGATATGATTTTGTAAATTACATTACAGAGAGAGATAGGCCTGAATTTGTCCAATGTGAGAGATTTCTCTTCTTTAGGTATAAGAGCAATGAGGGTTGCATTCAGAGCAGGAAGCATCTAGCAAAGAGTGCGAGATTCCTCAACTACCTGCCACACCTCCTCATTAATGAGATCCTAGAAGTGATGGAAAAAGTTGGAGGTGAAGCCATCTGGGCCAGGTGCTTTTCCTTCCTTGAGTTGTTGCATTGCCGATTTGACTTCTTGTAGGGAGACCGGACTAAGGAGTAGCTGATTGTGTTCTTCTGTTATAATTCTTAGGATGTCCTGAATAATCTTCTCTAGAGTTGGATTTCAGTTGATGGATGGTTCATGATGCACTTTTTTGAAATGATTAAGAAACTCTTGTTCAATATCCTCATGGGTTTCTAGTCGCTCTCCTTGCTGATTCTAAATATGAGCAATATTGTTGTGAATCATTCTCTGTATGGTAGTACAGTGAAAAAATTTTGTGTTCCGCTCTCCCTCCTGGAGCCACCTGACTCTAGATTTTTGTCTCCAAAGAATCTCATCCTACTTTTCTCTTTATGCTATCTTATTTTGAAGGTGTTTTTATTGCTCTAATAGGGCTTCCGTTCTTCCTTCTGTAATGATTGTCTGCTGGATGCTTCTCATTTCCTAAGCTAAAGATTTATGATCCTAAAAGATATTGCCAAAGGTCAGTTGATTCCATTGCTTTAAGTTCTTTTTGAGATATTTGAGTTTTTGTTGAAATTGAAACTTTTTGATCCTGTGGGAGGACTGAAGCTTTTCCATGTTGATTGAACCATATTGCTGAAGTCAAGATACATTAGCCAGAAGGCTTCAAAGCGAAAGGGTCTTCAAGTTATGTTCCCAGGTCTTTGCCACTAAAGAGAAATGGGCCAGTGATCTGATCCATCAAGGGGTAAGATCGATGCTGATAAGTCTCCTCCAAGATGTATGGCATTATCTGAAAGCAGAAATCGGTCAAGCCGGGAGGTGATTTGTTGGGTTTCGGTTCTTCTATTGTTCCAGGTGTGAATGCCATTATTGAATGGCATATCAATAAACTAGTTGCTTTGTATGAAATTCTTTAGATGGGTGTTGTCATTGTCTAGTCTGTTTTTGCCTCCTCTTTTTTCTAATGTGCTCTAGAGAGAATGACTTCCAAACTTTCCAACTGTCTTTCTAGGATTTTTTCAAATTCCTTTTTCTTGCAAGCTTTCTCTAGTCTGAAAATGTCCAAATCCCCTAGATCTATACTTTCAGGTTCTTCCTCCATATGATTGGTTCCATCATTTTACGTTGAGAAGTCCATTGTGACAGTGGGTATTTGTTGAAGGATGTCAATATCCATGCCATGAGGTTTCTAGATTGGAGTCTTGTTAGGATGGGAAGTGTTGGACTCATTGGTATGTGGGGGATTTTGAGTATGCCCTGGGCCTGTGGGAATGACCTTAGAGGATAACTTGAGAGATTTTGTGGAGGGCAGGGGGGATTCAGGGTCTGTTGAAGTAGGGTGGGCTAGAATGTCAAAGGTGTTACTGGTGGAGGGCATTGATGGATTGACTGGAGTAGTTTTGGGTTGAGATGCAGGTTTTTATTTTTTATTTTTTTTACGACTGCTTACCTTGGTGAAACCTTTAGAATTAGGTTTCTCTGCGGTGGTAGAGGTTGTGGGCTTTACATTTAGCAGGCAGTCGCAAAAGAGATGGTCGTGGGCATGACATTTTCTACATCTAAATGGAACATGTTCATAATATATTGTTTGTAGCCATTCAAAATCATCATGATATAAACTTATCGTATCCAGAAGCGCATTGCCAAGATGCATGTAGACACAGATGCGGGCATAGGATGTGTATCTTCTGAGCTTTGTCTCTTCCACATTTTTTATGAACTCCCCTAAACCATTTTCGATGTCTTTCAGGGAGTCTTCATCCCAATATTCCAGCAAGAGGGAGTAGAGGTGAATCCATACTAGTGCCCAGCTTAGATCCTCTTTGTCCAGGTTGAATCTCTCAATCCATTCTCTCAAGTAAAGACCAACAACATTGAAGAAATAAGGTCCCCCATCTATTACTCTATTCATGTCATCGATGCAGTTAAAAACTACCGTGAAGAAACCTTTTGGTCCCAGCTGCAGGGTGATATGCCCTTTGGTTTTCCATTTAGCTGTGATTCATCCCTACAAGGCTTTCTCTATGTGCCAGAAGTCAATAAATTTCCCTATTAATGCATGATCCTTCATTTATTATATTTGAGTGTTGATTCTTTCACTGGGTAGCTCGATCTTTGGTCTTACTGCTGCAACAGGTTTGCATGTTTTCGAGGTTGCTTTAGGAGCCTCTTCAGTTCCCGCGCTAGTCGCCCATGTGTGTTGATTCGTTGTCTCTTCTTCCTGTGTCTTTTTTTGTTTGCCCTGGTTGGTCTGATTTGCCTGTTATGTCCAGATATTCGTCTGTTTTAAAACTGTTGTTCCGACGTTGATTTGCTGAGTCGGAGGTTCTCTTGGCTCTGTGGGGGGAGGCTCAGCTTCCCCCCCCAGGAGGTACTCCATTATTAGTACTCTATTCAGTGCTTTCAGTTGGTGCCAATGCTTGCAGTTAAGCTGTAGCACGGGCACGATAGTTAGAACGGGTCTGTTGTTGCAGATTTTGTTGAAACCCTAAGTCGCCATTGCTTCCCGAGCATCCTTCATTCCAATGAACATCTCTGTTGTAACCATTTCTGAAATACAAATAATGTTAATAACATATTCAAAAAGATGTTTGTCGACTGTTTGCCTTTACTAGATGGGGTGGTTGGTTGATGTCAATTAGATCCTTTAGCAACTGTCTGACCTCCTCCTTAGCTTACTCCTCTGAGTGACTTGAAACTTGTTGAGAAATGACCTTTGAGAGAGGTTTCTTGATTCCTGCATAGGTGTTAAATTGTGTATAAGTATTATTATTTTGTTACTCAACAATGTTTCTTCACATTTCCTTAGAATTGTGCAATTTTCCTTGAGGTAATTGGGGTTAATGATAAAATTTGAAGGGTTGGCCTTAATTTCAATTAGAAGGACATATATTCATGTAGCCCTTCCATAATGAAAATCTTAAAAAAAATACATTTCAACTTGTATTATCTCTATATTTCATTATCAATCAAATTTTATATCTATTAAATAAATTAAATTTCTAAAACTAGATGACATGTAGAAAATATCACATTATGACAACATCAAATAGATAATATAATCAAATTTGAAAATGCACATTCACATAATAACAAACTTCATAAATTGTATTAGTTATTTTCAAAATCAAATAGTACAATCCATCCCCAAAACAAAGGTGTACTTGAGTATTTTTTCCTATCACATTCCATGTACCTCAAATTATACAAATTTAATAACTCAAATTATACAAGTATAACAACTCAAATTATACATAACTCTATGTGTTTACTGTCCAGATAGCAAAAATAAAAGACTCCCATAATCAAACTTCTGCATTTTGCTATTTTTTTTATTTTTGCCTTATTTTATCTCTAACCAGTGGAAATAGAAGCTCCCATTTATCAGAATCCTGCATTTCTTTATTTAACATAATGAAAATTTGTTACAACAACCTCGTGGATCTATAATTTGGAGCAGGAAAAGATCTATATAAAGTGTAGGAATAGAAGAGAACCTAGTCAGACTGTAAACAAAATTAAACCAATATTTGCGAGGAAGATGGAAAGTGAAATACAAACCAATGCCAATAGGGTACTTGTTCATCATTATGTTTCTGGAGTGTTAGGTCGTCCACCAAGGTTTATATATGTATGTGGTCGGCCCCACTTGGATGTCATGAGTTTCAAATAGAAATCATAGCATGCCAATTTTGAATTTCTTTTAAGGTGGA
Source organism: Pinus taeda (assembly GCA_000404065.3). Taxonomy (NCBI): domain Eukaryota; kingdom Viridiplantae; phylum Streptophyta; class Pinopsida; order Pinales; family Pinaceae; genus Pinus; species Pinus taeda. Next base: position 11,603 of record APFE031682909.1, read on the forward strand.
CATTGATTCAACACTGAGGTTGAAGTCTACTGGGTTAAGCCATCCAAGATGGTTCCATTATAGTTGTGGGGTACCCCAACGTATGGAATAGGTTTCAATGGAAATATAGTTGGTGCAAGTCATTCGTAGAGTCTTAATTTCATTAGTGAAGTTGACAGAGTGAAATCATAGTGAACCGTCGACCAAGGTTCCGTTAGCGGCATTGTCTATTCTACTAGGATGACATGAGTTTCGAATGGATGAGACCGAGTGCCAGTCCCAAGATGTAGTTTCTTATGTTTTATTTTAACAAAAAAAATGAAATATATATGAATGAATAAATTAGGGTAAAGCTAAGAGTCAAAGCACCAACCGTGATCTGCAATTCCTATTGTGACTAAACTTGCAGCTGAAAATTGGTTGATAAATATTGCCTTGAATCTACAAGACTTGTTGTAACATCCCTGGTGAAAATTCCATGTAATAAAAGTTAATAAAGGCAAAATAATAGCCATGGTTATCAGAAACTTATTCCAAACTGAATGTTGGGCAAGGTATCCTAGTGTGGGTGTTCATTTGGTTTATTATGGCTAAGGAAATTGGCAAAGGCTTTGGAAAGGCAAAATGGCATCAACTGGCATTTTATTTATGAAAATAATAGAAATTAGGAGAAAATGAAGGTGAAAGGTCATAGGTTGCATGTGAGGAGGAAAATGAAGGAAAATAATGGAAAAATGAAGAAAATAGAGGCCTCATTAATGAAAAGGCTTCTGAGGATTAGTTCATGGCTTTTGGTTAGTCGGTTTTGGAGCTCTCTCTATTCTCTCTCTCTCTCATTCTTGGACACTTAGAGTTTTCTTTGAGCACTCTAGCATTGGATCAAGAAGAGAAAATAAGGCAAGAGAAAGCAAAGATCAAGCAAGGAAGAGCAAGATTTAGCAGCTACAACGGGATTATTTGTAGGTATTGATTTGCATGTGTGATTTCCTTGCTAGATTTAGCATGAATGGTTATGCATGTGTGTTCTTGGTTCTCTTATTGTCATGGGCATGGGTTTTTCCTAGGTGTGACAGTGTTTTTCAACCTAGCCCTGCCATTTCCGGATAGCCATGGTGTGGTGGATTCTTTTTTATTGGTTGAGATGGATTTCTAAATGAACTTGAAGTTGAGTGGGGTGGCCCCAAGATTATTCACGAGGCCTAGGAATCACGGGATGGGTTACACAATAAATCATGAATGTGAACACCTCGATTGAGCCTAGTAATCCCTTCACCGGTAATGACAGGATACACGGTAAAGCTCAGTGGTGAGTACCCTTGATTAGGCTTAGGAATATCGGGATGGGATACATGGTAAATCTCAGAAGGTGGAGACCTCGTAGGCCTAGGAATCCCTTGACCGGTACTGGTTGGATACACGGTAAATCCTAGAGGGTGGAGACCTCGTAGGCCTAGAAATCCCTTGACCGGTACTAGAGGGATACATGGTAAAGCTGAGAGATTGGGACGAACAAATTCCTCACGGTGTAGGTGGAGAGATCCGGTGGCATACACGCTTGTTTTGGCCTAGTGATCTGGTGAGGCTTGCCTTAAAGCCTAGTATTATATGTTTATTGTTTATGGACTAGTGATCTGGTTGGGATTGCAATAAAGCCTGGTTCTATTGTTGAGAGTGAGGTGGTGTAGCCTCGGGAAGCCTTGGTTGATTTTTGTGATAAGTCTCACATTCATGCTTAGAATATGGCACGGGGGTGATTGGCTGAAGAGATACATGGCTCAACCAATATACCGTCAAGTGGAACATGGTAGTACCATACCAGGTTGGATTTTGCATTCATTAATGAGGATTATTTCTCCTTGGTATTTTATGAGAAAATGTACTGGTTCATATGAGACATTTATGGCTGATGTATCCTTGTTATGTCTATTGGTTATATGTTGGTCATGATCATGTTTTATGACAGTGATGATGTATGGCTCTCATCATGTTTTGATTTGTAAATGAAAGTACAATGAATATATGACCTAATAGATGATAATGCAACTAATGTGGTAAGGCATCAATGGTTATTAGCAATTCTCAGATAAGTATGAGACCCCTATGCTCAGATATGTTGTTATGACATGTAGAATGCATATTTGTGACATGTTTGACGAAATGCATGTCATGGCTAGCAGGGGTCCAGTCAAACCTTTTCTCAAGTGTTTGCACTTGTATCATTTTTTCAATTTTACTTTTCATTCCTAAAAGTTTCACGGAGTTTTGGGCAGTGGCCTGAGTCCTAGCCTTGAAATAGTGGCACAAATCCTGGGGTCGTAGGCTCAGAAATAACTCAAAAAGACCCCAATAGCTTGCATGCTCATGTTATGAGAGTGACCGGAGGGCCCCAGTCGCATGCATGCCCATGTCATGGGAGCGACTGAGGATTTAATGTAGCAAAATTTCAGTTTGTCTTAGGGGCTAGTCACCTGGATGGGGTGGATGGCTCTTGTAGGTTTAGTGGTATGTACAGAAGGTCAAATTGGTTATGTAGAAATTTGAATAATATAACACTTATTCACAGATATTATCCTGATTATACACTATTTGTGGAATGCATGCATAGTACATAACCTCCTCTACCATTGATCATCAATTTGCGGAATTAAAAAAACAATCGCATGCGCACATTGAAACATCAATCACACATATCAACACAGTATGTAATGGGGAAAGCATACAGCTGAAAACCCCCAAATATCTGTATATTATAATGATAGAGAACATGTAACAATACATAGTACAATACTCCTCACAAGTACTCAGTACTATCTCCACATGCTACACACAAACTAGCTCAGATCTGAACAAGCCACAGGTTCAAATCTCCTCCACTGTTTGCCTGCCTCTACTGCGAAATCCAAGTTGAGAATAGATCAGATCCAAGTTCGAATTCCCTTGGCTTGTACTGTGCAATCCTCATAGGCAATCTCAATCAATGATTGTGCAAATCTCATGCACAACAATAGTCACAACTGATAGTAGTCTCACCCTTTCACCCACCTCTAACACTTGTCTCCACTAAACTGTCCATGCATTGAGTTAACTGATGTATTCTTTAGTTGATTTATGAGTTAATAACTAGTGAATTAATTAATAATTAATTCACACCACTCATCACTAGTGTATTTGTCAGTTAGACTAAATACAACTAGTTCAACTAAGTCAAATTGAACACAACTCCATCAACTCCTCAATCAACTCCACGAAACTCAATCACTTGAGTTCTAATTGAAGTCCATCATGCAATAGCTCAAATAACCCATAGGAAAAGCGTATTTCCTTCTGGCAGTTGCATGTGCCACATCCGTAGCTCGAACTGAAGTGCTCCAAGAGGATAAGATAATGTTTATAGTCCAAATATTATTAAGAGCTAATAATATTCGACTGTTCTATTTTTTTTTACTGGCAGTCTAAAAATAGACTCCACCCATATGTCTAAAAATAGAAGTCCATCTATTTTTACCAACATGACCAATCATCCACAAATAGCATCCTGCAACTCATAGACCATGATCCATATGTCTAAAAAATAGACATAGTCTAAAAATAGACTTGCGCCAAAAATACTGCGGACCCACTTAGTGAAGGCGACTTCTTTTCACTAAGCTCCATCATCTTGTTGCATTTTCAACACTCCCTCTCAACAAGATATGGATTATCTGCAACCCCTATCCTGCCTCTGTGGTATTCTAATTTTCTCTTGGTGAGTGCCTTCGTCAAGATATCAGCATCCTGATCCTCCGTGGGAATGTATGAAAGTAACATGATTTTCCACTGCACATAATCTTTGATATGATGGTACCTGATGTCGATGTGCTTGGATCTATCATGAAATACTGGATTAGCCAAGAGTTTAATGCAACTCTGGTTATCACAATAAATCACAGTAGGCTCCAAGTGTGACCCGAACAACCCGACCAGGATCTTCCTCATCCATATAGCCTCTCATGCAGCCAAACTTGTTGCCATATACTCGGCCTCTGTTGAACTGAGTTCCACGGATCTCTACTTCCTACTATACCAAGAAACTTCTATTAACCTGATACTGAAGATCCCTCTAGATGTGCTCTTTCTGTCCGTTGGGCTCCCTGCCCAATCTGCATACGTGAAGCCACATAGCTTCACCTCATCCTCTTGTCTGTACCACAATCCATATCCCGATGTGCCTTTGAGATAACGCAACACATGCTTGCCTTCCTTCCAGAAGAGCTTGGTTGGCTTAACCATAGCTTGTGAAAGTTGGTTAACAACATAGCATATATCGGGTCATGTATTGACCAGATACATAAGCGACCTGTTGTGGCCACCAACAACCGCCCTCCTTATTAAGTGTTATTGCTAATACTAAATAAGTGGGGACCCTCAGAAAAAATTAAAAAATCAGTTAGTGTTACATTTTCTTTTTTAAATGAAACTTACAACATCATGGACTTACGAAAATACCTTGAAAAATCTAAAAAACCTAAGTTTCATAATGAAGAAGATTAAATCCACCCCTTAAAGGATATCGTATCGCGCAAAGAATGATAGGATACACCTTCTAATGAGTTAAAATAACAAAAATCGAGATTGCGATGTGAAACCTCATCGCATCACATACACTGAAGAGACACTCACATTGAAAAAAAAAAAGAAAATCGCCGATATGCGATATCGCATATCGCACATCGCAAAAAATCACATGAATCACACAAGGATTATAACGATTTGTGATATTGCGATATTGCGATACTGCGACACTGCGATACCGCAAAGTTGCGATGCTGCGATGTTGCGATAAAAAACAGCACGATGACATTGTGATATTGCGATACTGCGATCTGCGACATCGCAAAGAAAAATCGTGAGACCCCTCCATCGCAGTTGGTTCTGGCTCACTATTTGAGAAAACTTTTTAGCCAAGATTTGGTCATGTATTTTAATGCGAATTAATGAGTTATTGCCAATTGTTAATGAAGTAGGGTGTTGTGTTTTTCGAAGAAATAACTCACGTAAGGTGGCATGTTTTGCATATTTTCGGCATTTAAAAGTTTTCCTGTCATTAGTCTTTTATCATTACTTCCACCTCAATGTAAACTGCAAGAAAGAAGGACGAAGCGTTATACAGGGTACTCTGCAGAAAACTACGAGGAAGGAAGGCAGCGCTCCAATGTACATTTTGGAAGGCACACTTAATCCACTCAAGGAAGAAAAAGAGCCACGGAACTCTTCTGAGGCATCTATCACAGATTTCTCATATATAGCCATGGTTGAATGGGTACTGAACGATGCTGATACCAGAAACAGACAGTTTAATTCTCAGGGTCAAGAGCTCACGGAATCACTTTTTTTTACAAATTTTGAAGCTTTATACCGAATGAGAGAAAAAGGCACAAGAGGCAAAAACCGCATCAGGGAAGCCCGGATCAAGAAACAGAGGCAGTTTCCGATGCACGATTAGCGCTTAGCGCTAATCGCGCATCGCTAAGAAAAATTGTTCAAAAAGGAAGGTCCCTAGTTGTTTAGTCACTTGTGAGCCCCGAAAATTACAAGAAATCAGTGATAGAAGCAAACTGGAAACAGAAGACTGAAGGAAAAGCAGAAGCAGTCCAAGGGTTAACCAAGTTGAAATGGGATTTTTACCAGGCATACATGGTAATGATACATATCCATTGGATGATTCCCAAGTATATCATCAATTTTACTGAGAAGATAATGCTAGCTCTTGCTGATTCTGTTTGCTTAACTCAACCAAAGGTGGAAGACAGTCAGCCGACTCTACTCAGGAAAATACTAAATGCTTGCGACATTAAGGAGTAGATTTAGAAATAGTTAGATAGTAGATTTAATTTTAGAATAGTTTTGCTTAGAAAGAGGACGGTCATTTAAACTGAATCCTCAATTTCTGTAAATAAGTTATTTAGTTAAGTATTTAAACCCTTCTCATGCATTTAGAGAAGGGTCCAGAAATTTATCAAAAACTTGTCCTTAGAACATGCACTTTTGCACCCTCAGAGGAGGTTTTGGTGAATGAATGGAACAGGGTTTATTTGATATCTGCTACTGAT
>APFE031682909.1:29514-57205 GCA_000404065.3 Pinus taeda
TCATGAGTAGGACTAGTTATAAATGGTACTTTTATCTCTTAACCATTTCTGCTTATGCGTTAAAGTGATATTTAGTTTTTAGTTGTTTATATATTACAGCATGGATGTTTGAGTTATCATTTGGGACTTTTGTACGGTGATAACTATTTGTTTATGTTTAGTGTATAAATAGCTCATTTATGCGATAAGTTTTCACAACTGTTTCATCTAACTTCTTATACGAAGTAGTTCATCTTTATCGAATTATTTTCTTATGATAGCTGAATGATCTTTATTACCAGTTATTGTTTGAAATCTTTTTAGATCGCATAGAAGAAAGATTACACCCCGGATTAGCATAAATTTCGATGTTTGTCTGTTTATTAGAATACAATAGCATACCATTAGATTAGAATTAAGATACAATTATTCCATTTAGAACAGAAACACCCATCTTTCTCATACACACACACTGAATTGGGAAACTGGTCCCATATCCCCAGTCGGACCCTCTATACCAAATGGATAAGGAGTTGCCAACCAAGGTCCGGAACGGGCGGGTATCCCCCTTGTTTTCGACCCAATTTTCGGGGCCTTCAACACTATCTTAAGCATCTAAACTAAAAGCATAAACATTATACTACTGTGTATGTAAATGGTTATAACAAATCTATTTTTTCTTTTTGTTCTTTTTATGGAAAAACAAGTGTGAAAGATAATCACTTTTGGTGATGTGGCAGGTGGATTTTGGATGCTGGTGGATGTTTGGAAGGTTTGGGAGACAATTAGGTGACCTTATGTGGCTTCCTAGAGGTTTTTTCTCAATTCTGCCTCAAAACAGACCACTACAGGTAAACCTACACGATTCACTGTATTTCTACAGGATACAACCAAGAGAAAAGCGATGGGTGTTGAAGGTGATCGAAGGCTTAGGGAAGGTATTTCGTGGGTGGTATAGAGTGATAAAATTCCTAGGATGACTCAGAACTCAAAACCAATGTTGGGATATGGTTGGATTTGCTCAACATGCTTAGAGAAGATTCCTTGAAAAATGATGAAATTGGTGAGGGTCTTAATGAAATCCAGTAATGATCATGGATGGATGAAGTTGGGAGGAGGTTGCTAACTATGAGATCTATCTTTGCTTTTGAAAGACCTGCACTGCATCAAAAATTGATATTTTCCCAAAAAACGTGTAAACAAGAAGAATTTCAATAAGCTAGAAAAACATAGTTTAATGAGCTAGCTGCCTATTTCATGCATGAGGAAAATTTACAGAACAATATGAAATCATTGATGAGATATACTGTAAGACTGAAGATGGAAAAAATGATAATTAAATCCTACACTTTCAGACTAATCAAATGCTAGTTCAAGTACAGTAAACCCTAAATTCTATGAGAAAGTAGAATTCTGTCTTTTTGGGGTTGCATAGGGGCCCTTTACTCAAATCATGATCCTTGAAGGAAGAGGTGAGGCCAAGAAACCTACTGACAACTTTTTGATGCTCTTTTTATCCATTCTAGCCTACTACTAAAGTAAATCACAAATGGAAGCAAACTAATAAAAAAATAAGCAAAAGTACACTACTTGCAGTGAAATACTTCTAAGGACAATTTAACAATGAATCTCTGAAATTAATCTAAGTATATAGATATAAGAAGAGGAGTCTTTGCTGCTAGGGTTGGGCTCCAACCCAAGAGCTTCAGCCCTCTGAGTTAACTTGGTGCTTGAACAAGAAAAATCTCATTCTCATTATCGAAACATAAAATTACATAGCAATGTCTTCCACAAGTCTCGAGGTCAAAAATAACTAGTATTCTTACAACAAAAAAATTCGAATCCTAATGAGGCTCTAGGCTTATTTATTTATACAACTAAAGCCCCCAATGAATTCCTTAAATCTAGGGAGGCTCAACTTTCGAACTTGAGATAAACTGACTCTTTGATTGTCACTTGCTCGATTGCCTTTTGATCTTCATGAATTGGTTGCTTGTACTCCGAGCTAGTGTGATTAATGGAGGAATATTCGAATGAGGGAGGAGTAAATGAGGAAGATTTACCTCCTACAATCTTTGTTCCTTGTCCCCTTCTAGTTTCAGCCTTTAGTCTTGCCAAAATTCCCTGATTGTCTTTGACAAACCTGCTTTCAATGCACATTAGTCCACTAGGCATAATATCTCACTTTGAATCATCTCATTAAAGAAAATATAATCAAAAACATGTAATACATTGTGAGAAGAGTTGATTTTACTAATCTAGGAGGTGATATAAGGCCCATATAGTTACCCAATGATTAGGGTCATCAACATAGAGGATTTAGACATTAGTCTGTACGTGGAAAGAGAGCATATGTTAGAATATGTATTTGAGATTGATAGTTAGACCAACTACAGAGGTAGGTGTAACTAATAGTATTACAAGTAATATCTTATTATTCTTACTTGCATATAGTGTTAGTGATATTCCAATTATTTCTTGAATTATTATTATGTTATGTAGTGCCAAAATTATGATTTTATCTCTCCATAAGAACTGTGCAAAGGAAAAGTTAATGATAATTAAGTCCATGCGGTGAAAATAAGGTACATGAAGAATATCTAGCTAAGGACTCTTCTAAGTCTTTTTAAAAATTAAGGCAACTCAATCAAGCTAAACTGTGACCTAAAGAGAAGGGTAAGAACCCATAGGAAACTGAAAAGAAAATATAGAAAATCTTGGTGCTAGTAGATAGTCATTACAACATAGAATTCAAAGTTTTGTGGGTTAATAAGGAAACACATTCACATCACCGATAGAGGGATTTGGGTGAGATAATATTCTTAATCAGCGACACAAAAAATAGGAAGATATGCAAAAAAAATACCTTTTAACTTATAACGCTCACAGAAAATAAATCAGTGCACCTATAATCCTCAGTCTAATAAATACATTTATTGTGAATGAAATGATTGAAATAACAAGCTTGAACAGAGGTGTGCAAACTTGAGAGTTGATTTATACAAACTAATTAAACTGACAGCTAGGCAGTAGTTAAGCCAATGAATAGGGAGAAAAAAATACATGTTTATGAGCTCATATTATTAAGAAACTACAATATTGTTTGTTTCATCGAAAGAAAAGAAATACATATATATCTATAGCTCATTACCAAATAACCTTCCACATTTAGTATGTATAAATGCGAGTGAAACCATGGAATGCCATAATTCTATTGTAAACCATTCCATATAAACACAATATCAAAATAAGGACTACAGACCATTGAACTTATATATAAATTTGTAGTTTACATGACTATCAAACAAATAAAAAAACTAAAATTTCCACCTAGATAGCCATATGGAATATCTCGAGATGTTTTCTCAAATTACATGTTAACTCTGGTGTCTTCACTCAAGTATTCCAAAAAGAAACACAAGATTTAGTGAATAGAATTTCCATTGAGGGACACCCAATAGAACCCAATATAGCTGGTCTGAGCTAGACCATTCTGGAACCAAAATAGGAGAACAAGAGGAGCAGAAGCATGAACAACATTCCATCAACACCTCTACTAAATAGAAGCTTTGGTAACTTGTATGAAGGAAGGGAAAATCCACTTACCTAAGCAACTAGACAACTTGTTAATTGTTGTTGACACTATTCCTCTATTAGACAATACTGGAAAAGAAGGGCCATGATCGTACCTGCACAAAACCAATATGGAAATCACTATCTAGTGCATAGGTGGGAACAATAAGATAAAATAGTAAAGGGAATATGAGATTTCCAGAAAACTAACAATCAAGATTACCTTTGGGTTTGTAGTTGAAGTAGTTTCTCCCTCATTCACTTACTTCAACAGGAATGAATATTAAACCTGAAAAGAAAAAATATGAAGAGTAAAGCTTGGGAGAAATCAGTTATAAGTCATATATGTAACTAGGAGGAAGACCAGCCACTTGAGAAAGAAAAGGAGAATGAACAGTTAAGTCTCTGCCCAACAACTAAAACCTTGATATCCATAAATACTTTGTAGGGAAGTGTAGAAGTGATAGTAGGTTACAACAAGGGATTTTGTCTTTCGTCATATAAGGGAACAAGGATACGGGAAGAGTAAATTAGTCTTAGTATACCTGGAGGTTTAAGCATAGGACAACCCTCTAACATTATGGAGCCTAATAGAAGCTAGGGAAACTTGTAAGAGACTAAGAGCATATAATTACCTAGAGTGGGTATGGAATATGGTAATCAATTGAAGAACCCAACAAAAACCCATGACCCTTTGTTCCTTTAAACTAGGAACTGTACACCTTTCTTAAAAAAAAGGAAAACTTGTAATTGGGAAAAAGAAACAAAAAATAATAAGTGTCCATTTGAAGGATATCCCAACAAATTACCAAAAGAAAAGAGGAGAGGAAAAAATATTTCTCTGCGAATTAAAAAAAAGCAATGAGGGTACAACTTACCTTATTTACTTTGGTTGCAGTTGTATTCTTTGGTGGTAAATAAGACGTAAGACACATAGTACACCGAAAATATCCATTGTGGGCTCCTCTACCTTGACTTGAAGGTTGGTGCATACATAATTAAAAAACAAGCCCCTTAATGGAATGTACAGTTTAAACCCTAGTGGAAGTGATGATGGAAGTGAAAAATACATAAAACCATATAACAAGTTATCTGGCTAGGGTAGAAATGGTTTTGCTGTCACCACCCGACCTATGGTCTAGATGTCATCCTCTAAGTGGATGGAACTAAAGCTCCAAGAATGATGAAATGTCATTACCCCAGGAGAAAAACTACCCAATAGGTCAAATGAGATATAGATGGCACTACTTAACAGAGGATGTGAGTTTTCCACAAATGTAGGGCCTCTATCGATTTTTCTTGAGCCTGACAAGGTGTAGGATAGAGAAGATATGAACCTTCCAAATTCCAAGGGAGAAGGAAAGAGGAATGAAATTAGTGTTAGATGAATAAGCCTCCACCATTGGATTTTATGATTCCATCCCCACCATGCACTTATCCCAAAGTTTGAGCCTTAATGTGAATTGAACATGGTGCCCATCGAGTTGGAACAAGGGAATTGGATCCTAAATCTATTGGGAATACCAACCTTTATAACTATGGACATTGCATTATATCAATAGTAAATATGGGGTAATAAAATGAGACTCTGGGGTCAAAACATTATTCATACCTATATCCCTACATAAGCTCTCAAACCATTGTCGATGCTCTTGTTGATATTAATGCATGTTGGGTGTGGAGCATGATTATCTAGAGGTCTTTGTTTCAGTCGGATGTATACCACAGGAAGTTTGTACACCCCTCAACGTGGGGGGCGGGGGGGGTGCAGGGGGGACTTGTGCCCCCTGCGAGAGTTCAGGGGAGGCGATCCCCCCCCCCTCCCGCTGGGGGGTCCGGTGGCCGGCGGTCCCTCGATGGGGGTTTCAGGGGTAGTGCCCCCGAAGCTAAAAACATATGTAAAATTGCCTTGTAAAAGTATAGTAATTTCTAGTCAATATAGGTTGTTCATTAGGCAGATGATCTGATGATAGAACTTATGTTTAGTTTAGGATTTTTTGCCCTAGAAGGCAACCCCTCTCTTTGTATGAGTGCATTGTATTGAGGCTATGTAATAGATGTGTATTCTCCGAGGGAGAAACAGAGAGGTGAGACTGTGGGAGAAAACAAAGGATATTACAACGGATCTGCTGTAGGTTGTGTCTCTTCATTTCCCTGGATAATAGAAAGGAAGGATTGGCTATTCTGGGTGGATGTAGCTGAAACTGGGTGAATCATGTATATCTGTGTCTCTCTGGTTTTATGAATTTTCTATGTTTATATTTATACGATATTCTATGTGTTCCATTTCTCTGTAATATATAATTTTCTAACAACCGGTCTCAGAGTCGAAGGTCTATTTGGTTGACAAGCTCGCAGGAGAGAAGGGTTCCTAGTTCGAGTGGGAGCAATGGCAGAAGATGGTAAGTTTAGGGTCGAGAAATTTAATGACCAAAACTTCTCACTATGGAAGATGCAGAGGGAAGATTATCTGTATCAGAAATATCTGTACCTACCATTGGGCGGAAAAATAAAGATGCCGACGGGTATGACAGATGAAGAATGGAACCTTCTCGATAGAAAGGCACTCGGAATGGTATGGTTGTGCCTTGCAGTGTCAGTCACCTTCAACATTTAGAAGGAAACAATGATAGAGGGTTTGATTAAGGTGTTGGCGAAACTATATGAAAAACCCTCGGCCTCAAACAAGGTATTTCTTATGAAACGGTTATTTAATATGAAGATGTTGGAAGGTGGATATGTTGCAGAACATTTAAATGATTTTAATATTGTTACAAGCTAGTTAAGTTTTGTAGGGGTAACCTTTGATGATGAAGTTAGAGCTCTGTTATTCTTGTGCTCATTGCCAGAAAGTTGGAATGGTTTATAATGGACATTAGTAACTCTGTTTCTGGATCTAGTACTTTAAAGCTTGATGATGTTGTTGGTGCTATCCTTAGCGAGGAAATGTGAAGGAAAATCTCTGGTGAGACATCGAGTAATGCTTTGAGTGCAGAGTCCAGGGGAAGAAAAATGGAAAGAGGAAAGAGCTCAGGATATCACAGTAAATCAGCGAAAGGTAGATCCAAGTCTAGATCGGGGATAGTGTGCTGGAAATGTGGAAAGAAAGGACACCTAAAGAAAGACTGTAGATCTCGAAAGGGAAAAGAAGGAGATGCACAACAAGAAAACAATCATGAAGCAAATGTGATAGGTGAGGTGTTACAAGATGCTTTGATTCTTTCTTTCAAAAATATTATTGATTCCTGGCTGGTAGATTCTAGGGCCTCATTCCAGGCCGCACCTAATAAGAAATATTTTCATGACTGTGTTCAAGGAGATTTTGGACAAGTTTGTTTGGGTGATGATAAACCCTATAAAATTATTGGAATGGGTAAGGTTCTTGTAAAATAGAATAATGGAAACCAATGGCTACTAAAGGAGGTAAGGCATGTTCCAGATCTGAAGAAAAAATTGATTTCAACAGGGTAGTTAGGCGGTGAAGGTTGTGTGACAACTTTCACAGATAAAGCTTGGAATGTCACCAAAGGAGCCATGGTAATAGTAAAAGGTGAAAAGGTTGGTACATTGTATTTATGCAATTCTATTTCTAACTTTGTTAATGCTTTAACTTCCAGAGGAGCAGATGCAACAATATGGTGTCATAGGCTCGGACACATGAGTGAGAAGGGGATGAAGATTCTTCACTCAAGGAATTGGTTGTCGGGTTTGAAGAATGTTGATTTGGACTTCTGTGAGAATTGCATTTACAGAAAACAGAAGAGAGTCAGATTTCTTAGAGTTGGAAAAGAAAAGAAGAGCGAAAAATTAGAGCTTGTGCATACAGATGTATGGGGACCTACTCAAGTATCATCTCTTGGTGGCTCTCATTATCATGTTACTTTTATTGATGATGCAACTAGAAAAACTTGGATTTATTGTATTACGAATAAATCTGATGTATTTGATACTTTCAAGAAATGGAAAGCTTTGGTTGAGATTGAGACAGGAAAGAAATTGAAGTGTCTCAGATCAGACAATGGAGGTGAATATTGCAGCAAAGAGTTTGATAGGTACTGTTCAGAGCATGGAATTCGCAGAGAGAAGACAGTTCCAAGAACACCACAAGCAAATGGTGTGTCAGAAAGGATGAACATAACAATCATGGAGCGTGCAAGGTGCATGAGATTACATGCAGGATTGCCTTTACAATTTTGGGTAGATGTTGTAGATAATGTTGTTTATCTAATAAACAGATGGCCTTCAAGTTCCTTAGATGGTGTTGTTCCAGAGGAAGAATGGACAGGTAAAAAGGTAAACTACTCCTTTTTAAAGCCTTTTGGTTGTGAGGCCTTTGTCCATATTAATAAAGAAAATAGAACAAAGCTCGAGGCAGAACAAATAAATGGACCTTTATTGGATATGGTGTTAATGATTTTGGTTATCGCTTATATGATTATGAAAATCACAAAATCATTAGGAACATAGATGTAATATTCAATGAAAAGGTATTGTATAAGAATCAGTTGTGGGAAAAGAAACAGGAAAAAGAAAACAAGGAATACATAGTTCTTGATGAGATCACTAAAAAAGTAAAGGTGCCTGAAAATAATAATAATCAACAACCACAACAACAGCAACCACCACAACAACAAAAAGCCCCCCAAACAACTGAAAGTGGTGTTAGAATATCTACCAAGATAAGTATACCCCCTGAACGATACTCTCCTTCATTATATTATTTATTGTTGACTAATTCTGGTGAACCTAAATGATATGAAGAAGCAATGCAGGTTGAAAGCAGGAAGAAGTGGGAGCTAGCCATGGAAGAAGAGATGGACTCCTTAATGCATAACTAGACTTGGGACTTAGTCAGGTTGCCTGCAGGAAAAACTACATTGAAGAATAAATGGGTTTACAGGTTGAAGGAAGAAGATGGAGGAAAACAAAGGTACAAAGCTAGACATGCGGTGAAGGGGTTTTCATAGAAGAAAGGTATTGATTTTGATGAAATATTTTCTCCTGCTGTTAAAATGACTTCAATCCGAACTATTTTAAGTCTAGTAGCAGTTGAAGATTTGCATCTTGAGCAGTTAGATATAAAGACAACCTTTCTCCATTGGGATTTGGAAGAAGAGATATAAATGCAGCAGCCACAAGGATATGAGGTGAAAGGGAAGGAGAAACTAGTGTGCAGGTTGAAGAAAAGCTTGTATGGCTTAAAACAGGCTCCAAGGCAGTGGTATCTAAAATTTGACAAGTTTATGTCTGAACAAAGTTATACTAGATGTCACTCTGCTCATTGTGCTTATCTGAAAAAAATGATGGCAACTATATTATATTGTTATTGTATGTGGATGACATGATTGTTGCAGGGTCTAACATGCAGGAAATAAATGTTCTCGAAAGAAAATTGGCAAATTCATTTGCACTGAAGGATTTGGGAGCTCCAAAACAAATCCTTGGTATGAGAATAACTAAAGACAGGAAAAATCACAAATTAACATTGTCTCAGAATGAGTACATACAAAAGGTTTTGAAAAGATTTAATATGCAGAATGCAAAACCAATTAGTACACCTTTTGCTAGCCATTTCAAACCTAGTAAGGAAATGTGCCCAAAGACCGAGGAAGACATGGATTATATGTCTAAAGTTCCATATGCATCAATAGTTTGAAGCTTAATGTATGCAATGGTCTACACAAGGCCTGATACTAGACATGCAGTGGGAGTTGTAAGCAGGTACATGAACAATCCAGGAAAGGAACATTGGATGGCAGTGAAATGGATTCTTAGATATTTGAAAGATACCACAAATCAAGCATTATGCTTTGGTGGTTCAAACATTTCTCTACAGGGATATGTTGATGCAGATATGGTAGGTGACAGAGATAATAGGAGGAGCACTGCATGATATGTATTTAATGTAGGTGGAACAACTGTTAGTTGGGTTTCAAAAATCCAAAGTGTTGTTGCACTCTCAACAACAGAAGCAGAGCATGTCACTGCTACAGAGGCTAGTAAAGAAATGATTACGTTACAAAGGTTTATGGGTGAATTAGGTAAGAAGTATGATATGGGAACATTATACAGTGATAGCCAAAGTGCCATTCATCTTGCAAAGAACTCAACATTTCATTCCAGGACTAAACACATACAGCTCAAGTACCATTTCATAGGATCAGTGTTGGAAGATGGAGAGTTGAAGCTGGAAAAGATACACACTAGCCAAAATCCTACAGATATGCTAACAAAAGTTATAACCAGGGAGAAACTGAGAATATGCTCAGTTTCAATTTGTCTTCAAGGATTACGATGAAGATGAGAAATAGCCAGGTCCAAAGAGGAGTCATTATCCAGTAAATGAAGCAGTGGTGGAGTTGCTACAATCATTCTCCAAGTGGGAGATTGTTGGGTGTGGAGCATGATTATTTAGAGGTCTTGGTTTAGGACATAGCCCAAACTGGGTGAACCACGTATATATGTGCCTCTCTAGTTTTATGTGTTTTCTAGTGTTTATATTTATGCAATATTCTATGTGTTTCATTGCTTTGTAATATATAATTTTCTAACAATGCATAGGTATAATAAAAATGTGGGAGGGTATACACCATGGGGTCAAAGAACCTAGGGTGTTAACTACCTAGTTAGGATAATACTCCTACTTCAAGGACTACCTTGGGAAATAAAACAAAAGTAAAGAAGCATATGTGCTCAATATAGTTGGAAAGGTGGTGGATTAACTCGTCATACAACCTTGAAACTATAGAACATAGGAGAAGAATATATATATATAATCTACGGAAAAAGATATAATTGACTCCAGTAGTAACATAAGAACCAATCCTCATTAATTGTATTGCATTTTATTGTTGAACTGTTCTTAATAATGACATATAGACTGGAAAAAAAAATTATTTTACAATGCCTTAATAAAAGTAGGAGGGGTGTGAGACAATAATACTTCTTAATACAACCATCACTCATACAATAAGGTAAAATGAATCATAACATGGTAAGGTAAGGTAAATCAACTAATAATTTAAATTCATTCCTTTTCCTAACCTCCTTGAAACTTATCATAATTTTTACAAGATGCATGATATATTATGATTCTATTATGCAACAATGAATATTTTCTTACAAATTATGGAAACTTTTCTATAACACCATGGTCTGAGAAATGTCATTTAAGTTGGACTCATGGTAAATCTCTGCAATGTTAATATCATTTTCAAGGTTATCCTTTAACTTTATACGCTTACTTATTTTCCCTAAATTCCACTTACTCTCATTTCCTTCCACATGCATCCATTCATTTTGTATCCCTAAATTACGCATACACTCATTTCCTTACACATGCATGCATTCATTTTGTATTGCATATATATGTATTAATCTTTATATACATTAGCTTTTGTGTATATTGAAATCTTTGTCTCACTGTGACAAGCACTTTTCAACTTGAGTGATCACGATTTTATTATTATGGTTTAATGTCCTAGCCTTAAGACTTTCGGTATTCAATTTATGCATATGGTCGAACAAGGTTTATGAGTACCACTACATGGAAAAGAGTCCACATGCTTTTTCGATTAATGGTCTAAGTTTCTGCCGGCCTCATGGAACCTTAGGTAGTTGTTGTTTTCAAAAAAGTAGATTATATGTTCTTGACCAATCTACAATTATGACTAGAATGAAATTATTAGCATAGATGTGAGGCATGCATATCATAGCTACATATGCATACATCACATGCACTACATTAGTAGACATATTAAAGAATGTCCAAGTATAGGATAAATGGATTAATAAATACCTAAATTTGCAAAAATATAATGAATATATTGAGTAAGGTATTTATATGTGTATCAATATCATAATAGGTAAATATAGGAGATTATACAAAATAAAATGTTCATACAATAGTGGAGGGACGCCATTAGTTGTGTGCCCTCCCTTGGACCCCTCCAAATGCCACGTAAACCTCCACAGTAGTTGTAAAACATGTATATATTTCACGCGCCCACATGTTGGGTAGTGGGTCAACAAACCTTTATGGAAATTGGGTGGTTTAGGGTTTCCATTTGCCATGCGTTTTGGAGGGTCCTCAAACCACTATGTTATTCTACTCAGGCCTGGTAGCTGAGCATTTGGTCCCCCTAGTATTTACGTGACCCTATTGCAATGTTGGTCACTATTATCACTAGCCTTGTTGCTACGAAGAGTGGGTTATGCTTAGCCATGGTTCATGGTTTGTCATGTTATTTAGTTGTTCTCTTATGTGGAGTTTGGCTTAGTCAGATGATTTTTCTTCTCCATCGTCCACTAGAAATTAGGCTACTCATTTATGTTCGAGATTGTGGGGGATTTTCCTTAGATCAGTGTCAGATATAGTCGTTTTGTGCTCCACGGGGTCTATCTGCATGTAATTTTCCATTTTTAAACATTGCTTGGATGATTTCTTCTTTTTTTGTTGTTTTTTCAAAGGTTTAACCCCATGACATATTTGTGGCCTCCATGTTCATCTTGTAGGTCACTGTTTGTGAGTTGCAGTTAATGGATTTTTAGCTCCTTGCATTCCTGTGGTGTGCGGGCATGGAAGAACCACAACACAATTTTTTTATAGTAGGATTTTAATCCTACTATCTACATATGCCTCTGTATTTTTAAACACATTCAACAAGGTGGATTTAGGCTACCATCAATGCATATTTGGTTTCATTTTTCTTTTAATTCAACCAGATTTTGTATTAGAATGGTTTTCGGATGCTTGTTGCATGTGGGTTTCAAATTTCTATGTATGTTTTTGCCTTTGGGTTTTGTTGCATCTGGGGTTTAGTCAAATGTATGCTTTTCCTTTTTGTAGATAGTGGCTATCTTTCTATGTCAAATATAAGGTTGATGCACCAATTTAGGAATTATAGATGGATTTTTATTGCATGTGGGTTTCAAATTTATATGTATGTTTTTGCATTTTTGTTTTGTTGCATTTGGGGTTCATTCAAATGTATGTCTTTTTGTTTTTTGGTGGCAATCTTTTTGTGACCCAGTTCATACTCTCCAACTATCCAATTAGTTCCCCACCCAAAATATGGGCAACCCATCTAGGTGACATTATAGATTTCACTGTAAAGAATCTAGTTAGATAAGATGTAGGTATCACATACTAATTAATAGCGATGGAATTTATTATTTATGATATTGAACTATATTGTGGCTATACTAAAAAATACATGTATTTACTCAAATTAGGGTACTTTTAAGTAAATATATGTTATTATGCTGTGAAAAATATAGGGTTTATGCACCATTTCAGGAATTGTCAATGGGTTTTGTTACATGTGGGTTTCAAATTTCTATGTATATTTTTTCATTTATGTTTTGTTGCATGTGGGGTTTAGTGAAATGTATTTATCTTTTTTCATATGGTGGATATTTTTCCATGAAAAATATAGGGTTTATGCATTGATTTGGGAATTATTAATACCTATGTTAGGTTTTGAGGAAAATAATAGGATTTGAGACAAATACTATGGTTTGAGATGTTGGCAATTTCTTTGTAACAAAAATATGGTTTAAGGATGATACTTACATATGATATTTGAAATGAAACTTTGAAAATTATACTTGCATATGATTCACTTTGAAATGATTCATTTCGAAATACTAGGTTTTGAGCAAAATGCTAGGGATTGAGATATTGACTATTGTTCTACAACAAAAATAGGATTTAAGGATGATAATTGCATATGATACTTCAAATGAAACTTTGAATCTATACTTTCATGCCATTGATTTTTAAATAATATTTTCACATGATTGCATAATGTGCTTTGTATGTGAATCTATGTGTAATAAACAATGAAAAGCTACCTTTGTATTTGTTTTTTGGTATATGTATCCATGAAGGGTGTTGTTTTATCCACTTAGAAAGATTGTTGTTAGGTACTTTTGTACTTTGATTCCATGTGCTTTTTTATATACTTCATCCTCATACTTCACATCTGTAAAAGAGTGTTAAGGCTATGAGAGTTGGAAAGAATAATGTGTTCGAGTCCCAAATCTGTATTGTCTAAAATATGTTTAATAATAGGAAAATGTTTTCTAACCTCATTGTAGTTTATTCCTCGTGCACATATCCCTTATTAGCTTCTCATTAGTTATCATTGATATATAGTCCAAAATATGTATAAGTTTGGGTAGTTTCTAATGTCTCGCCTTTAACATTGATGTGTAATTCTTCTATTCCTTTCTAGTTACTATCTTAGATTTACTACTATTCATATTAATCCCAACCTCCATGAAAAATCATTTTCATGTTCTGGATGACCTTACAGGTTGTGTAGTGTCATAAATTTTACTTTCACATTGCCTACGTACAATTTTTTTTGATAATCTGTGTCCCCCCACCATTCATGTTTACCCATTCCTTTACTATGTATGTGAATATTTGTATGTGTAATAAACAATGAAAACCTATCTTCAGATCATGTTTGATGGGATATGTATCCATGAAGGATTTTATTGAGCAACTAAAAACAATAAAATCAAACCAAAGGCCATGCGCAATATATCGCAAGCAGACCACAATTGTACAGAGAGTGTTATTAAATGTTATATTAAACTGTATGTTCAACTATATGTGAACTATTATATTGACAATGCAACATATTGCTTCCTTAAAAAATCCACATTGCGATGTGGTTACAAAAAAAATTCATGCCACCCTTATATTTGATGGCCACCATTTCCTACATTGCCCAAACTTGTTGAGTTACTTGCCCGAGCCAAGTATGGTGGCCTACCCAAGATTGGTTGATTAAGAGGTGCCTGAATGTTTCCATATTATTGAGTCCAATTTTCTACTTATAGCCATGGAGGGACTGAATAGCTTAAGTGTCCACTTGTGTTACTAACCCTGACACTGAGTGGATGTGTCCTATAATCAAAAATAGGATTTAAACATGCATTGGTACGGGTATAAGAGGTGGGAATAACCCATGGTTGATAGAAGGGCAGTTAGATACTAATCGGGTCATGGTATGATGGTGTATGTTCTGCAATTTGTTCCAGATTGTTGGACACCATTTTGTTTGCCTCAAACTGGTTTGGATCACAATCTTCCATGTATATCATGCCTCATCCTTTTTCCATCACTTGTTGAACCCTTCTCACCTCCTTCTCTTGCCTTCCCAATTATTTTTTATGTTCTTTATCTTCCCTTTCTTTCTTTCTTTCCATACTTTCCTTTTTCTAAGCTTCTCCTACTACAATACTTTCATCTCTCTTTTTATTGGCCAATTCCTTCTTTCTCTATTTATATTTCTAAATTTCACTTTTTTTTTATGTTCATACTCAAACAATAGGTTCATATAGTCTTCAGAGGTGAGAAATTCTGAACTCCCTAAATGAAAATAATATATTGTTGAGTGCTTTGATGAGGCCTTCACTCTCTCTACTGATAGCTTTTGGAATGTACAAAGTCTTGGTTTCTTCATTGTCACATGATACTCATGGCTTGACACTTTAATTTCAACCTCTGGGACAACTATTTGTCCCCTATTCTTCTCTTTGTCTCATGTTGAACTGGCTCTTCTACAAGTGATCCGTTGTCCATGAAACAATGAACAAGTTCAATGTTCAACTATGCTAGTTGTGGAGGCATGCCCATGATTTCCTCATTGGTGGATGACACATTATTTGTCGAGATATTCATTATTTCCTGTGTCATCCATGATGGTAGGTTAACCTGGCTTGGAATGCCCAATTTCTCATTGTTTAATTCTATTGCATTATCATTTGAAAACAAGTTTGCATTGTCATTCGCATGATCAACTTCCTCATATGGAATATCACATGCATAATTGGTAGGTGGTTTAGTGGGCATGATGACCTCCATGCTATTAATAGTTGGCTCATGTTTTAAATGTGTCACACTCACATTTTCATCATCATCACCAAAAAATTTCCCTTCAGGAATGGATATCATACCTTCAACAACAACAACATATTCCTTCCCATCCACATCTTCTTGGGCGTCAACATGATCTCTTAAGTCCTCTGCTTCTTGACCTTCCACATCAAATGCCTTTCTTCAAATAGTATCATGGATAAGAGTATCAACATTTGGTGGCCATATACCAGTCCTCTTAAATCCAACCTTGATATTATTATGTCTAACAACCCTTTTAAATGCTTTACGTACAAGGTCAACTAGATCAAACCTTTTTACATCCACCCTTGTATTATTTTCCGTCCTTCAAGCTGACTCAGCCCTAAAATAGTTCTTGAAAGTCCCAAACATGATGACATCAAGGGGTTTCAATCTATGAGTGGTATGAGCCAGCAGTGTTAATAGGAAATGCCCAAATTGTTGGCCCCCTCAATTTTCTACATAGTCATGCAGCTTCCATGGCCATTTAAAACTAGTAGGTGTTTGTTTTCAGGTGAAACCACACTTAGTATAGATGTAGCAAAGTGACAAAGCCAATTGAAGGCCTTTTTCATGCATGCAATGGGATGTGTATCCATGCTTGCAATTGGTTCACAATTTTGTATATAGTTTTTCTAATTTTTTTTAGTTTTAAAATTGAATTGATAAAAACCTAGGATTTAAGAACCAAATTCATTAACACAAAAAAGAATAGTGATCCACTCCCTACTCTTGGGAAAAATCTCAGGCACATTTTAGCTCCATCTCTTAGTAATTATCGACATACCAAAATTCCTCCTTTGCTTGTAAGATGTTTTCGTCAAAGTTCCATATATGGTTTGGGGCATATGAGTGTTGCTCATTTGTAGCAAAAAGAGTGTCATAAAACTTAGACGCAATTTTGAGGTGTATATATAAAACCCTATCTTTTTCAAGGCCCTCAGTTGTATGTAACTTAAACACTTGATGCCTTTTTTTAAACCGACTCCACCATGATTTAATATGAAATCCGTCTTCGAAGTGGTTTCACCTCCCTAATAGATTTGAGCTACTATGGATTTAAGTTGTATCGGATCTAACCCATGTCCCAAATAAACCATCTCTTTACACCACTCAACCACCTCACTCTCCTCCTCTTTAGTCATAACTGTAAAAGGCCCTCTACACTTTGTATGAGTAAGTCCATTCATCCAACAATTTATGATTGAGGTATGAAATAGATATTTTTTTGCAAAGGAATGAATTGAATATTCTTAAACTCTATGTCATCAATTGAAACTACCTTGACTTACTTTTTCTAGCCTCTTATGGCACTAATATTCTTTGTTGAACTTTCATCTTGCATTGTAGTTTACGGTGTCTCTGTGGTTAATGTTGTGACAATATGATCTCCCACCACATTAAAATTCCCAATGACATTGTGAAGCCCCATTCAGAGCATTCACATTGTTAGCACTCAGTAAATCCCTTTAGGCCAAGGAAAGGGCCACAGAGGTAACCACAAACCTCTTTGGGTTAGAAACTGGTCCTTTCTAACTCGGGGGGGCTCCCTCACTAGAAACATTCTGAAGGTAAATAACACTTACGCTTAGGGACTACAGAGGCCAGGTTTGTAGAGGTAACTTGGCTGAAAATGGTGGTTGGAAAACTTGAGAGGGAGGGCCATTGTATGGAATAATAATTCAAATCCCAACACAAATGTATCAGTGCATACATGAAAACCTATTATAACAAAGGAAAGGTAGGTCACATTCCAAGCCATAACATATGAAGTAGTACAATGAAGGAATTTGAAGAAATAAAGGATACACAACAATATTTAATCATATGCATAGAGAATTAAACAAGTTTTGAATTCTACAACATAAATCTTGATCAAATATCGAGAGGAAGGTGGGAATGGATCAATTAACTCAGAGTGTATTCCATTATAATTCCGAAAGATAAAAAAAAAATCCTTTAGGACATCAAATAAGATGAATTCTAAACAATTTTTTCAGCAGTAGCATCATAATTAAAAAAAAAAAAATAGATATATGAATAGCATACCACATGAGAAAATAGCACATAACTCAAAATTCATACCACATGAATATCTGGCTAATATGGAAAAAAAACATTGATAACTTTATCCAACAAAATTACCACACATACATTAGTATCCTCTCCAAAGTTGAATCCCTTCTTCTTATTTTCTTTAAGATAAAATACAATTTTTCAAAAGAAATCCATTTGACTAGATACAGTGGACCTTTATCCATTAAGTGGATCAAATCCACCTAGCTTAGAAAAATCACTTTTTGGGGATAAAAACTTAAAAGAAAAGTATATATAAAGTGGAAAAATTAATCCTAATGAAAAAATCTATCTTTATCTTTGAATTATCTATTCATCCATTCCCATCTTATCTATCCACAATTATCATAATGTCGTGTTTAGACTAATTACAAAATAGAAAAATTACAAATATGTATGACAACAACTAAAGTGATGACATAGCCCATCTTTCTCTACATGCTCACATGTAATCCATCTAGAAGTAGGCTGATGAGGATGTTGAATCTATGTCTGAGGTTGAGTAGAACCCATATGATGCCTCAAACCTTCCACAGATTCGAATTCACAAATTGAATAAAAAAAATCATAATCATGTCAGTAAAATACTGCGAAAATGGGCATTGAAGAAACACCTGTAGCTCCCAAATGGTAGAACCTATGTATAAACATAAGGACATTATTGTATATGATATTTTTTTTAATAAAAAACTCTTTAAGTTTCTTCAAATTCTTCCCCACCACCTCATAAAATCCTCTGCAAAACAACGACTTAAAGAGGCAATCTGCACAGTTCGTAAAATATGCTTTGAAGATGCATTCAAATATCCCGATCCATTACTTCTGTGAAACCACTGGAAGAGATTATTGTTGCTTGGTCCATCCTTAATAAAAACCTCTTTTATTTTCCAAACATTCAACTCCATGTGATGGAAATTACTGTAAAAGGATGACTAAAAAATAGTATCTGTGCAGCACTTGATAGCAAAAGGTCTGAGTAGCACTCCATGCTCTGTATGGCTGCAAAAATTCTCTAAAAAAATGGATCAAATTGGTAGGCTTGAAATGGATGTGTGATTGTGTAGAACTCTTTAAGTATGCTCTCCAATTCTTGAAAACCTCATAAATGGTTGATACCCACTTGTGTAGTGACCATGACTCTGATTAACTTGACACTTTCATGCTTTGACTGGACCACTTGATGACTAAACTCATGGTGATGTCGGATGGCGAATTTTGAACTTATGATAGTGAAAGAGAATATAAGTTTGACTTATTCAAAAACCAAAAATGAATGAATCAGGCAAATACATTTGACAATGAAACTATTCACCCTAACATTGTCTCCAATGGGTATGGTATCTTCCTAGTGAGGTGCCAAGAACGAAAACCACAGACTAGTAGCCTATTTAGACCATTGGGTAATGGAGTTAAACACTAAAAACTGAAAATATGACTGACATAATGAAAACTTAACTATTGACTGACTTAATTTAGTTATTTCATAACATCATCGAAATCTCAGGGCCTTCTCCTCAAGCTTCAAATTCCATTGATAACTACCCACACTTGTTGGAGATATATATGCACTCATGTGCAATGATCCCACCAATGTAGCCAATTAGGAAAATGGCTACTTGACTGATTTCCATTTTCATTTTGTTCAAACAAAAAGAAAAATCTTAGAGATGACCCAACAACATGAAAGCTAAACCCAAATTCAAGATTTCTCCATTTTGAGAAGCTAAATCCACTGACTGATTTCAAGAATATTGTACGTTTCTCATTCTCTGATTTGTGCAACACAAAGGAAAAAGAATCCAAAAAATCATGAATATTTCATTCTTGTTGATGAACAGAAGGGAAAATGGAAGCTCCATCTATAAGTGTTGGTTGTCCACATTCTATGTAGTCATCTTTAAGATCATCCTAGAAAATTCAGCAATTAGTTCATTTTTACTTCTAAAGGAGTGAAGAGAAACAAGTTCTTGCACATGATCCTCCGGTATATGTATGAATCTACTAGCAAGGACTAATTCACTACCTAATTTTCCATGAAAACAATTTCAGAAATCTGATTTTCGTAAACTTTTTCATGAGAGAAATATTCAGCGAAGGAATGACATAAAGGAAAATTTGAAACATTGTGTTCATCCCTGTTTTGGTCACATGAAAGCTAAAAATCTTTCTGAAAATAATCATTAAAATCATGAGTTGTAACATGGCTTTCATCATGCAAATATGATTGGTCTTCAGTTACAGAAGAAAACACAGTTTGTTGGAAATATTCTTGTGTATCAAGTCTGCTAAACTCTACTAGTTCTTCCTCCTGATCACTTAAAAACTGAGAAGACTGTTGGAGATTTCCTTGAAATTCAGAAGACAAATCAAAACATTCTACATCATGATGTTTATCTATTTCATTTCCAGGAAAGAGAGAAGTTATCACTTCTTGGTGATGAAAAGGGTTCTCATGAAGGGCCTCTAAAATTTCCTGATCCATGAACTCATTATCCTCATACAAGCTTTCCAAATTTTCGATGAAAATTTCAAAATGTCCACAACAATTTTGAACCAGAAATAAGGATGGATAAGATTGTTTAAAATTTTCACAGAATATTGTATGAAAATGCTTTAAAGAGCATAAACTAGCAGTTGGTAATTGTTCATACAATGACCTTTCCTTTCCTTCCAGAGTAGCCATGAACATCTTCATGAGAAAATATTTATGCCATTCAACTTTATGCCTTCGTGAATGCATATGAAATTTGATAAGATAAAAATCATCATCATCACCCTTCTCATCTTTGAATTTTGGCAAATATTATTGTCAATCTATATAAGGCATATGATTTAGAAAACCAGGTATATAAGCATCATTCATAGGTGCATACCTTGCAGCTGAAATCAACTTGAAAACGTGGAGACACCAGTTAAACTTGAAAATACGAGTTCTTCTTGATTGGAGTCTCCAAGTGAAAGGTTCATCCTTCATATATCCAACTACTATTCATCACCAGCA
This sequence comes from Pinus taeda, assembly GCA_000404065.3. Lineage (NCBI taxonomy): Eukaryota > Viridiplantae > Streptophyta > Pinopsida > Pinales > Pinaceae > Pinus > Pinus taeda. The sequence goes on from APFE031682909.1 coordinate 50,058, forward strand.
ATTAGACGTGATCCTTTTCATTCACACCCTAGGAAAAATGTGACCTTTCTCTCCCCGATAACAACAACACTACGTTATCATTCTATAAATCCCTTTAGGCAGAGGAAAGGGACACATAGGTAACCACAAACATCTTTAGGTTAGAAACTTGTCCTTTTTAACCAGAGGGGGCTCCTTCACTAAAAGAATTCTATAGGTAAATAACACTTAAGCTCAAGGACTGCAAAGACTAGGGCCGTAGAGGTAACTCGGTTGAAAATTGTGGTTGGAAAACATTAGAGTGAGGACCACTGTATGGAATAATAATTTAGATCCCAACACAAAAGTATCAGTGCATATAAGAAAATGTATTATAACAGAGGAAAGGGGGTAAGATTCCAAGCTATAACATCTGAAGTAGTATAGTGAGCGAATTTGAAGAAATAAAGGATACAAAATGATATTTAATCACATGCACAGAGCATTAAACAAGTTCTTAATTGTGCAACATAAATCTTGATCAAATATCACGAAGAAGGTGGGAATGGAGAACTTAACTCAGAGTGTATTCCATTATAATTTTGAAAGGTAAACAATCCTTTATGACATAATATAAGATTAATTATAAAAAAAATGTTTCATCAACAACATAAGAATGAAAAAGAAATATATATATGAATAACATAACACATGAGAAAATAGCACAGAACTCAAAATGCATACCACATGAATCTTTGGATAATATGGAAAACACAACACTGATAACTTTATCGAACAACACACATACACTAGTATTCTCTCCCAAGTCGAACCCCTTCTTCTTATTTTCTTTAAGATTAAATATAAATTTTCAAAAGAAATCCATCTAAATAGATACAATGGATCTTTATCCAACAAGTGGATCGAATCCACCTAGTTCATCATGTTTTTGGGATAAAAACTTAAAAGAAAAGTCTATATAAAGCTGAAAAACTAACCCCAAAGCAAAACTCTATCTTTATCTTTGAATTATATATACTTCCATTCCTATCTTATTTATCGACAATTATCAAAACGCCATTTTTAGACTAATTACAAAATAGAAAAAGCACAGATATATATGAGAGCAACTAAAATGATGTTGCAGGCAATCTCGCTAGACATAATCATATGTAATCCATCTGGAAGTAGGTTGATGAGGATGTTGGCTCTGTGTCTGAGGTGGAGTAGAACCCATATGATGCCTCAAACCTTACACAAATTTCAATTCGCAAATTGAAATTAAAAAAAAAAATCATAATTATGTTAGAAAGATACTGCAAAAATCGGCCTTGAAGAAACACCTTTAGCTGCAAAATGGTAGTACCTATGTAAAAGCGGAAGGTGATTATTGTATACCATCTTGTTTTGAAGAAAAACCTCTTTCAATTTATTCAAATTCTACCCCAAATCCACAAAAAATTATTTGCAAAACAATGACTAAAACATTCAATTTGCAGAGTTTGTAACATATGCTTTGAAGATGCATCCTAATCTCCCGATCCATGAAACCTGTGAAAAAAAATGGGATATTTTATTATTATTTGGCCCATCTTTGAGAAAAACCTCTTTCAATTTCTAAAAATTAGCCTCCATGTGATCAGAAATGGTTATGTAAAGGATGACTAAAATAGAGTATTTGTGCAGCACTAGGTAGTGAATATTCTGAGTAGCACTCCATGCTCGGTATGGTTTCACACCTCCTCTAATAAAATTGATCAAATGGGTAGGCTTGAAATGGATGTGTGATGGTGTACATATATTTTAGTATGATATCCAACTCTTGCAAACCTCCTAAATGGTTGATACCCACCTGCGTAGCGACCATGACTCTCATTAACTTGACACTCCTTCATGTTTTGACTAGACCACTTGATGACTAAACTCATGGTGATGTCAAATGGTGACTTTCAAACTTATGACAGTGAAAGTGACTATAAGTTCAACTTATTCAAAAACTAAAAATGAATGAACAAGGCAAATACATTTGATGATGATACTATTGTCCCTAACATACATCATCCCCACTGTCCTTATATGATGAGCCGCATCACATCTAGGCACCCTTGGTCCATTTCCTCCTATTTTTCGTTGTATGAACTGTAATCGTAACCCCTGGCATGGTTGTAATAAACTGTAGATTTACCTCAAAATTCTGACTAGATATATATATATATATAATATATATTATATATATTATAATAATATATATATATATATATATATAAATATATTAATTATATATATATATTATATATATATATTATATATATATATAATTATATATATATATATTATATATATATATATAATTATATATATATATTATTATTTTTATTTTTTTGCTCGATCTTGTTTTCGTACCAATGCATTTTGTATGCAACGGCATTTGGCTACTGAGGGTATGCTTAGCCATGTTCTTGGGCCTAGTTATAAAGTGCACTGCCTTACTGTTATTTGAATTAAATTATATCCTTAAATCTTGAAAACTATAAAGTCTCCATTTAAAGTCGAACAATGTTGGAGACATTCACAAACATCCTAAATTTAAAGTCTGACAAGGTTGGAGACACTCACAAACATCCTAGGTCTTGATTGGGAAAACATTGTAATTTTGAAAGTTGCTTGTCTGGTGAGGTAAACCTTAGTTGTGTCCTTGGATCTAGTTATAAAGTGCAAGTTGTTTGGCTACTCATGGTAGCCTTAAATGTGTTCTTGGACATAGTATAAAGTTCACTTCCTTACTATTGTTTGAATTAAATTAAATCCTTAAATCTTTAAAACTGTAAAGTCTCCATTTAAAGTTTGACAAGGCTGGAGACACTCATCGACATCCTAAACTTAATGTATGACAAGGTTGGAGACACTCACAAACATCCTATGTTTGGATTCATAAAACATTGTAATTTTGCAAGTTGGTTGGCTGTTGAGGGTAGCCTTAGTTGTGTTCTTATACCTAGTTATAAAGTGCATTTCCTTACTATTGTTTGAACTAAATTTAATCCTTAAATATTCATAACTATAAAGTCTCCATTTAAAGTCTGATAAGGTTGGAGACACTCATAGACATCCTAGGTTTGGATTGGGAAGACATGGTAATTTTGTAAGTTGTTTGGCTGCTGAGGGTAGCCTTAGTTGTGTTCTTGGACCTAGTTATAAAGTGCAAGTTGTTTGACTGATGAGGGTAGCCTTAGCTATTTTCTTGGACCTAGTTATAAAGTGCATTGCCTTACTGTTGTTTCAATTAGATTAAATCCTTAAATCTTGAAAACTGTAAAGTATCCATTTAAAGTCTGATAAGGTTGGAGACACTCATGGACATCCTAGGTTTGTATTGGGAAGACATGGTAATTTTTAAATTTGTTTGGTTGTTGAGGGTAGCCTTAGTTGTTTTCTTCGACCTAGTTATAAAGTGCAATTTTTCTTGCTGCTAAGGGTAGCCTTAGTTGTGTTCTTGGACCTAGTTAGAAAGTGAACTACCTTACTATTGTTTGAATTAAATTAAATCCTTAAATCTTGAAAACTGTAAAGTATCCATATAAATTCTTACAAGGATGGAGACACTCATAAACATCCCAGGTTTGGATTGGGAAGACATGGTGATTTTGCATGTTGTTTTCCCATTGAGGGTAGCCTTAGTTGTATTCTTGGACCTAGTTATAAATGCACTGGCTTATTTTTGTTTGAATTAAATTAAATCCTTAAATCTTGAAAACATTAAAGTATCCATTTAAAGTCTAACAAGGTTTGAGACACTCACAGACATCCTAAATTTTAAGTCTGACAACGTTGGAGACACTCATAGACATCCTAAATTTAAGGTCTGACAAGATTGAGACACTCACAGATATCCTAGTTTGGATTAGGAAAACATGGTAATTTTCCAAGTTGTTTGGCTGCTAATGGTATCCTTAGCTGTGTTTTTGGACCTAGTTAGAAAGTGCATTGCCTTATTGTTGCTTGAATTAAATTTAATTCTTAAATATTGAAAATTATAAAGTCTCCATTTAAAGTCTGACAAGGTTGGAGACATTTACAAACATCCTAGGTTTGGATTAGGAAGACATGGTAATTTTACAAGTTGTTTGGCTGCTGAGGGTAGCCTTAGTTGTGTTCTTGTACCTAGTTATAAAGTGCACTACCTAGAAAAATAAGTTTTTGCTGTAATCTAGTTAATTTTGTTATACAATGGCCCTTTATATGGATTTGGAGCACTAAGTCATAGGCCTGCAATAGGATTAAGATATAATTTGGTACAAGGTTCAAATATATCAAATTTAAATCCTATTGTATTTAATATATCAAATTTAAAGTCTACGGTTAGGCCAGAGGTCTATGATGTCATATAGATGTCAAAACTTATAGAGAATTGAGTTGGTTCCTCCATATCATTTCCTAGATGATTTACTGAAACCCAACTACACTCATATGTGTCAAAAAAACCCTTGCAGACAAATATATGGGTGTGAGGAAAATTATTAACAAAAAATTCACTTCCAATAAATATACGTGCTCTATGAATACATGGTAGCAAAAAATAATTAGTAAGGAAAATTTGCCAAATTTTTTCACTCCCAATAGACTTGATCTCTCGTCAATGGGTTGTCAAAAAATAAATAATGGTTAGCTCAATATTTTGATGTTAATTTGATTGCTAATGTTTTTGAAGAGCATGACAGTGACAAACTTATTTTGCTTGCTCATGTTTTTGAAGAGCATGACAGTGGAAAACTTATTTTTCTTGCTGGTGTTTTTAAAGACCATGTCAGTGACAAACTTATTATACTTTATTTCCATTTGAAGATTTCACGGTTGATGAAGGGAAGGATAATGTGAGTTTAAGAAAATATGAAAGACATATGAAGTATCTTGAGCATTTGAATGCTAAGTAGGTAAGTAGTTATAGAGAAACATAGTGATTATGAAAATGTTACAAGGGAAGAAATTAAAAAAAAAAAAATTGATAGATATTTCCTCTTCAAATACAACTGAGCAAAATGACAAAGATCACTGCGTGTTCTAAAAATGATGATGATCTTCATCTTATTCAATAGAAATTTAATCTAAATTTCATCTAGAATGGTCTCATGTCTCAACAATTATGAAAAGTACTGGAAGAAAGGGAATCATAAAGGAGTTGCTACATCTATTTTTTTCATTCCAAGTTTGTCACTGATAGTCGGTTGAGCAAGGAACTACTGTCATTTATCCCTAAATTATTTGTCGTTGTTTATTTCCGCATGGCATCAATTTATGCTAAATCATAGACAACCTTAAAATTTTTGTGGAGTCTCCTTGTTAATTCAGCTGGTCCTCTAGTTGTTCTTAAATTGTAGCTAGGAGGCTCATTTTCCAATTAATTCTGATTGAGGAACTAGTTTTTATGACATTGTTTTGGCTTTGGGATGAATGTGTATATCTTTGGATGAAGTCCTTCCTGCTTGGAATTTGTACTATAGAAAAGGATTGGTGTTGAACAATAAACAAGTTTTGTTATTTTTCATCTGTAGCTAGCCATACTAGCCAATATTCTACATTATGGTCGTGTCATATTTTCCAGTCAACTTGAAAATGATTTAGAATATAGACAAATAGAAAAAATATATATTTTCATGAAAATAAAACTGTAAGAAAAGTAAAATAAAAACTATGAGAAATGAAAATAAAACTGTGAGAAAAGTAAAATAAAAACTATGAGAAACGAAAATAAAACTGTAAGAAAATTGTGTTGTAATTCAAATAACTAGCCTAAATATATTGTGAAATGTTTTGTGATGGTTTTTCTCAAGGGCTGGCGAATAGTTTGAATGTTAAACATGTAACTTTAATAGTGGTTGAACTTATTTTATATTTTTTTGCACTTGAATTTAATTGGTGGCAAGTTTGGACATGGATTGCAATGGTTTCATTTTGAATGTGTGATCTGGAATGATTTGGATGTGATCAAATGGATGAGAATTTGATTTTGTTGATCCATGTGCTTTGAGCCATTTTAACGGGATTTTTATGGGAAATAGAATGGATTGGGTGTCATTGAACATAGTTACCTATCAACCGAGAAAATTACCTAGTACCCATTTTTTTAAGGTAGCAAAAAAAACACCCAATTTTAAAAAGTGGTTATTCAGAATAACTTTTTTCGGAGCATATTTTTGGAACTTTAAATTTTCTTATGTAATAATTTTTTTTAAATGTTATTGATTTTCATGTTGATTTTTTAGAGGGCTTATTTTTGACACTTTAAATTTTTTTATGTATCAAGGATTAACATTTATTTTAAAATGTTAGTGATTTTCATGCTAATTTTGAAAAGCGTTGATGCAACATGGACCCTTTTTGTTTAGAGGAATTATTTTCTACATTTTAAATTTTCTAATGCATTAAGTGTGGATACATTTTTTTAAATGTTGGTGATTTTCATGTTGGTAATAAAACATAAAAAATAAAAAGACATGGCGAAAATAAAATAACATATAAAAAAATGGGCTTATTTTCTTAATGTCTTAAGCGTGGATACTTTTTTTTTGAAAGGTTGGTGATTTTCATGTTGGTAATAAAACATAAAAAATAAAAAAACATGACAAAAAAAAAATTATTTGTAAAAATACAAAATTTAAGCAAAAAAAAAAAAGATAAAAAAACACCTAATTTAAAGGGAAAAAAAAAAAAAAAAACAAAAAAGCATCAACAACAATTGTTTTAAAACAAAAAAATTTAAAAATTAAAAATTAAACTAAACAATATAAAAAAACAAAAAAAATGAAAAAAAGTCAATTTAAAATTAGTAAAACAAATTTAAAAATATTTAAAAAAGAATTAAAAGTTAAAAACAAGCCCACGTGACCGTGGGGGCTTGGCCCTGGGTGTGCGGACAACTGATCCCTGAGGCCACGCATGTTGATGGGCAACTCTCTTAGCTCCCCACTCACCCAAGGCTGACTCCCCACGACCACTTGGGGAGCTAGTTCCCCCACCTAGGTGTCCATGGGAGCTCAACCCTGGGTAGGTGGGGAGCTGACTCAGTGTCTCACTCACCTAGGGACGAGCCCTTGCTGGCACCTACAGTTGCCCACTCACGCAGGGCCAAGGCTTGGGGCCACCTCGACAAGCCACTTTTTTTTAAATTTTTTTAATTTTTAAATGTTATAACT
>APFE031682909.1:81298-92511 GCA_000404065.3 Pinus taeda
TAATTGAAATATCAGTGGTATCCGCCTGCAGGTTCTCTCCAGTGGTGTTCCAGTCCAGCAGTCTTGTAAAGCATTTCACCCCTCCCACTCTCTCGGGCTTCATGCTTTAGGGGGCATCTGTTACACAGTAAAATGTCATTGCCATCATGTCAGTCTCCCTACTGTGCTATAAACCACATTCACCCATACTCATGCTCCTCAAAAATGGCTAAAAAACCCTCTTTGCCTAAGTTAAATGAATCATCGCGTCTGTTTATAAAATAATCGCGCTGACAGGCGGAGGCCAATGTTGTTGTTGTGCTGCCAGCGCAGAAGCACACGTCTTTTCCGCGCTGGTCTCATTTCTACGAACAGCGCTCCCTCCGTTTGTCCTTTTCGCGCTGACCAGAATTCTTCTACGTCGGTTTGCGATGTCAGCGCGGCAGTTCACGGATTTTCCGCGCTGATCCTGTTTGGGCGAATTTGTTCCAACAACCAGCCTTCCAACAGGTACTATTCTAGTTTTGGTTCTAATAGGTATCATGGTGAGCATCATTATCATCCTTATAGGAGGAGTGGTAGGTGATATTTTCCAGATGAGTTTAAGAAAGCACAACCACCTACATTCAATGGGGAAATGAAGAAAACATAGGATGTAGAAGCATGGTTGCTTCGAATGAATAAGTTCTTCAGATTGCACGATTACTCAGAAGACATGAAGGCCATAATTTCTACATTCAGTCTTAAAGGTAAAGAAAATATTTGGTGGGAAAATGTAAAAAACGTTAGAGATATTTATGAGGAGGAGTTGACTTGGAGTGAATTCAAGAGACTATTCAACAAGAAGTATCTATCAGAGAGGTACTATGACAATAGGTCAAAAGAGTTTTATGAGCTAAATATGGGCTTTATGACCGATGAGGAGTACAGTAGAAAATTTATGGAGTTGTTGAGATATGTGCCTTACCTCAAGGAGGAGAAGGCCAAGATAAAAAGATTCATCAATGGGTTGCTGATAGAATTCAAAGACAAGATTGGGTTTGATGAGCTTATAGATCATTGGAGCAGGCCATCTAGAAACTAAAGCATTGTTATGAGTAATCAAAGTGCATATCTAAGACTAAATCAGACTAGAAAGGTCCTGAAAGCAATAAAGGGAAATTGGATAAGAAGTGAGAAAGGCCTCAAGACATAGGTAACAAAGAGAATACAACATCACTTAAGAAGTTAAATACATATGACAAAGGCTAGGGATTTCAATTTAAGGATCAGAACAAGGGTGTAGGTTGGAAGCCTATACAATGTTGGACGTGTGCCAAAGATCACTCTAGGAAAGATTGTCCACAACATCGGGGTGGTATAACATTGATCTACATTGCTCAGGAAGTGCAAACAGTGGGGGTTGTTGTATAAATTGTTCCTCAGATCTATCCAACATTGGATAATAGGAAAGATGATCACCAGACATCTATTATCAAGATGTACAGTAAGCTTTGTGATCAAATTGTTTCTATTTTAATTGACCCTGGATCTAATTATAGTTATGTTAATCCTAACTTGGTGGATAAGTGTGGTTTGAATAAATAATTGCATGAATAATATTGATTACTACCGTTGCCTACAGGTACAATGAAGCGAGTTCATCACTAGGTAAGAGCTTATCCATTTGAGTTGAATGGTATGTCTACATCCACACATTTGAATGTATTGTCATTGGGTTCGTAGAACATGCTTTTGGGTATGGAGTAGTTGTATCTCCATAGGACCAAGGTGGATTGTCATGAAAAAGATATTGAGTTCTTGGATGATAATGGAGAACGGAGAGCCTTGCAGGGTAAGAAGAAGGAAACATCAGTCAAAATGGTTATAGCTATGAAGACAAAATGTAGTTGTAGGAAAGGGTGTGAGTTATTTGTAGTACATATTTCTAGTGAAAAAGGTAAGGAAGTTGAGGATGCATATGTTTTGAGCAGGTACCTGATTTTATAATAGTTTCAAGATGTATTTCCCGCATAACATTTCAGAGCTGCTACCTCATAGGGATGTCAATTTTTCTATTGAGTTGGTACCAGGGGCAGCACCAGCATCAAAAGCACCATAAAGGATGAGCACTCGAGAGTTGGTAGAGTTGAAGGAAATGTTTGAGAAGGGATACTTTAGGCCAAGTGTATCACCATGGGGCGCACCGATATTGTTTGTGAAGAAGAAGGATGGTACTCTCAGGTTGTGCATTGATTACATGAAGTTGAGAAAGGTGACCATTAAGAATATGTATTTGTTGCCAAGGATTGATGATTCGTTCGATCATTTGAATGGAGAAGTAATTTTCTTGATGATTGTTTTGAGATTAGGATATCATCATGTATGCATTAAAGAAGATGAAATTCACAAGACAACTTTCCAGACCAAGTATGAACATTATAAGTTTTTTGTAATTCCATTTTATTTGAATAATGCTCTAGCTACCTTTATGTGCTTGATGAATATTGTCTGGCATCCTTATCTCGATAATTTTGTTATTGTGTTCATTTATGACATCTATATATATTCTAAAAATGAGGAAGAACTTTCCAAACATTTAGCAACAGTGTTGAGATTGCTAAGAGAGCCTCAATTGTATGCTAAGCTTAGTAAATGCAATTTATTTTAGATAGAGGTACATTACTTGGGGCATGTTATTTACAAGGAAGGAATAGTAGTAGATCTAAAGAAGATAAGGGCCATCATGGAATGGGAAACTCCTACAAAGGTGGATGAGGTAAGATCATTTATGGGGTTAGGAGGTTACTATTGGAGGTTCAACAAGAGCTTCTCTCACATTACATATCCTATCATGTCATTGTAGCAAAAAGGTAAGAAGTAATTTGAATGGACAGAAGAATGTGTAATAAGTTTTGAGCAGTTGAAACAATTGTTGCTAAACACTCCACTGCTAAAGATTGCAGATCCCAACAAAGAGTTTATGGTATGCAAAGATGCTTGCAAGAGAGGATTTGGCGAAGTTCTTCTGTAGGAATGATAGGTAGTATGCTATGAATCACGCAAACAGAATGAGCATGAGAAGAATTATCCAACACATGATCTTGAGTTCGAAAATGATCATCCACACATTGAACATGTGGAAGTGCTATCTTGTTTGTAGGATATTTTCAATGATGAGTTATCACAGTGGATTGAGTTATCTATTTGACCAACCAAATTTGCAAATCAGGAAATATAGATTTTTGTGCATGATCACTGAGTTCGACTTTGAGATCAAGTACATTAAAGGTAAAGAAAGCAAGGTTGCAAACAATTTTAGTAGGCAGATACAGGTGAACCACATAATAGCTATGAGTTATTATGGGGAAAATTTACAGGATCGGATCTTACAGGTAGGTCAATAGGATAACAAGTACATGGAGCTCAAGCATAGGTTACAACAGAGTACAAGTAGAGGCACATGTAAAGGTATAGGTACAGGTGAAGGTACGAGTTTACATGATGAGGACTATCGTCTCACAACAGATGGCTTTATCAGATTTAGGGACAAGATATATGTGCTAGATGACAGTGAGATCAAGAAGCTTATCTTGAGATATTTTCATGTTGAACTGTATTTAGGTCCCCTGGGATATCAAAGGACATTGACAGTGGTGAAGAATTTTTACTATTGACCACACTTGAAGAAAGAGGTGAAAAGGTTTGTGGCTAGATGCTTGGATTATCAATAGTAAAACAAGAGTGTAAGCATCCAAGTGGATTACTTCAGTGTATTTGGATTCCAGAGTGGAAATGGGAGGTCATTCCATGGACTTCATTGTAGGTTTTCTGAGGATAGCTAGACAACACAATTCTATCATGGTTGTTGTGCAAAGTTTGGCTAACATAGCATAAGTATTCATTAGGGATATAGTGAGGTTGCATGGTGTACTAAAGAAGATCATATCAGACAGGGATGCCAAGTTCACTTCTAGGTTATGGAAAGAGTTATTTACAGGTTTAGGTACAGAGTTGGCCTTCAACACAACTTATCACCACAAATAGATGGACAGATAGAGAGGGTCAACAAGATGTTAGAGGATATGTTGAGGATGTATGTGATGCATCAACAACGAATTTGGGAAGAGTACCTTCCTATGATTGAGTTTTCTTACAACAATGGGTATCAACAATATTCGAGGATGAGTTCATTTGAGGCACTACATGGGTAGAGTTGTAATACTCCCATCAGTTGGAGTGATCCAATGAATTGGGTGTTGATTAGACCTGACATGTTAGCTGAAATGGTATAGGAAATGAAGTTAATTAAGAAGAATCTAAAGGCAACAAAAGATAGATAGAAGAGTTATGCAGATCAAAATAGGTTGTTAAGTAGTTTCAAGTTGGGGAACAAATGTACTTACAAATCAATCCCAAGAAGATCTCCTTGAGGTTTGGATCATGTCCCAAGTTGGCACCTTAGTTTTATGGACCTTTTAGGATCCTTGAAAGGAATGGACCAGTATATTATCGACTTACACTACCTTCAACAGTGAAATTCCATGATTTTTTCCATGTGTCATTACATAAGAAATATGTTAAAGATGTTGATCTTATAATTGAATGCTTTATATTGCAGGTGGAGCCAGAAGGGGAATTCTAGTCAAAACCTTAGTGCATTTTGCAGAGAAAGATGCTTATGCTCCAAAATTGAGCAATGAAGTAGGTTAAGGTGGAGTGGAAGCACTTTAGGCCCAATGAAGCTACATGGGAGATGGAAGATTAGATGAATTCTATGTATCCTTCTATATTCATTAGTGGAGCGAATTTCCTTGATATATGTCTGTCGTATATGCTTGGTATGATGTCTTGATATATGTACACATATATATGGATGTAAATACCAACACACATTATTCTATAAAGCTCTAATAAGTGGTATGGGTGTCATGTCATTATGGTTTTAATGTTGTTATGTTTTCATGTTGGTTTGCTTCTAAGTAGGTTGATCATCGTAAATACTGCAATGAGCTAAGTTATAAAGATCCATGGGCAGTATGTTTTTATTTCAGTAGTCTTATTAGTTTTAGGTGTCATTGAACACTCATGATGGTGTTTCCTCAAGGGGGAGTGTTCTCTAATAGCCTTGGTCATGGGGCACATATTCCAAACTAAATTTTGGGTATAAACATAATTATGGGGATCACTTGTGATTAAGTAATGGCTATGGAAATTGGTAAATGAAATGGCTAAGGCTTTGGAAAGGAAAATTATCATTTATTTGCATTTATTTGTGTAAATAATAGAAATTAGGAGAAAAGGAAAGTGGAAGGTCATAGGTTGAATGTGATAAGGAAAATGAAGGAAAAATGAAGAAAATAAAGTCCTCATCAATAAAAAGGCTTCTGGGAATCAGTTCATGATTTTCACGAGTTCAGTTTTAGAGCTCTTATTTTTCTCTTTCTCTCTCACATACTCTTCGACACTTAGAGTTTTCTTGGAGAAATCTTGGAGGAGTGTGGCATACTTGGGATTTGGAGAAAGATGGCAAAGGACAATCAAGAAAGAGAAAAAAGACATCAGGATCAACAACTACACCAAAATTTTTCTTGCAAGTACCGTGTTGCATGTATGATTTCCTTGTTAGTTTTGGCATGCATGACATATGCATGTGGTTATTTGGTTATGATTTGTCATTGACATGGAGGATTTATTGAATTGATAATAGTTTTTCCTAACCTTTCCATTTCCTGAATAGGCATGTCATTGTGGGTTTTACTTTTATTTTCTGGTTGGTTTTTTTATGTCATTGGCTAGGGGCTAAGTTATTAGTTCATGGAAGCCTTGGTTGGTAAAATAATTTCGAAACATTTGTTAGGTTGAGTTACTTGTAGTGGAAGCCCTGGTTGGAAAAATGCTCCGGAAGCCCAATGACATTTGTAGGTTGAGTTAGTAGTCCTAGAAGTCCTGGTTGCAAAAAATGCTCTAGAGCCCTGGGAAATTTGGGTAGAGACCAATCCGGTGATGGTTAGTGATGCTTGATCGTGAGGTGGAATCACTAGTTGAGGGTTTAGGTGGTTTGGCCTCTGGAAGCACTCGATTGTTTTTGTTTATTTGTTTGGTGAGATCCCATATTCATGCTTGGAATATGGCATGGGGGTGACTATATGAAAGAAAGATTTGGTTTAGCTTAGTCTATGGTTGGCTAGTTCAAGGAAGACCCATATCTGGCCGGCTTATGCAATCAATAATAAGAGCTCTTCCTCCTTGGTATTTTATAGGTAAATATAGTTGTTTATATGTGGTTTATATGGTTGTTATATCCTTGATATTTATGTTAGTTATATGTTCGTTACAATTGAGTTTTATGATAGTGAAAATGTATGGCTCTCATCATTTTTTTAAAACACTAAATGTACAATGGATATATGGATTAATAGATTGTATTTTCATTATTTTGATGAGGAAAAAATTCTTCTTAGTGATCCTCAAATAAGTGTGATACCCCTATGCTCAAATATGTTGTTTAAACACGTAGAATGAATTGTCACAGAATGCATGTCATGACTAGTAGGGTTCCAATCAAGTCCTTGTTCTAGCATTTTCATTTCTATCATTATTTTGATGTTACTTTTTATTCCTAGAGGTTTCATGGAGTTCTCAGTAGTGGCCTGAGTCCTGGCCCTAAAAGAGTGGCACAAAATTTGGAGTCATTGGCGTAGAACTAACTGGAAATGTCCTTAGTCATAGGGATTCCTTTTTGTGGGAGTGGTTGCAGGTTCTGAGTCACATGCATGCCCATGTTGAGGGAGTGAATGAGGATTTAATGCAATAAAATTTTAGTTTATCTCAGGGGATGGTCACTTGGATGGGTTGGATGGCTCTTGGGGGTGTTGATGCATGTGTAGAAGGTCAGTTTGGCTGTGTTTTGTCAGTTCCATTTCCTTAACTATTACAAAGGGAGTTGAGTCATATCATAGTAACTCTTCGTCACATGTTTACCTTGTTTGGAGGGTCACTAAGGTAAATGTGGGAGGATGGTGTTACATAAACCATGAGATTTTAGAGTGGATGTGAGTGCGTGTGATGACCATATCAGAAAAATATGACAAAGATCAATATGGTAGTTGTAATGTGTGTTTTCTATATTTGTTACATGTAAACGTTAAGGGAGGGTATTGGAAGTAATGCTTCTATGTGTTTCATGTGTATTACAGATTGTCAATGAGAGTTTCAATGTGTTATTCTAGAAGTTGTTGATTCCTATGTTATGAGTGATAGCTGTGTCATGTCCTAGTCATAGATCCACTTTCTTAGGATCAGATTTGTGGAAGTTAGTGATATATATATTATATCTGTAATCATTGTGATCAATAATTAAAATAAGTCTGATTTGTGTGTGACATTTCTTGTTATCTCAATTTCTAACAATATTCTTTTATTAAACATCGGGACCAATTCCGACCAGACTCTCTCCAACTAAGGAACAAATTTGAAAAAATGAAAAAAGGCTCTACAATTAGGTTCCTCCCATCTACACGGGGGATAATGGATACATCAAATTGATGCATGAAAATAATGATTATGGACTAGACACGACAATGACATTATATTCAAATCTTGTAACAAGTAGAAGTTTTCCACTGATTCTTATTTATGGAAAATGATTACTACTTTATAAGAAACACCAAATATATTATCTTTTAACGAGAATGGAACTATGATCATAATTTTTTTTAGTATGCTCCCAATTTAGATTGTTTGCCCAGTCAATGTTGTGGATGATGAAATGTCTCCATTTAGAGTCTTTCGCTTATACCTTGTGCACAATTTTAGTGCACATATGAAAAAATAAACATTTTTTCGTTATTTGATAAGAAACTTAAATTATATACAATCACTCAAAAACATCCTTTGAAACCCACCTCGAAAAATAAATATATGAAAAGTAGATGCATGATAGACATACAATTATTTTATTATAATTTATTTCCATCCCATTAATCTAAAAGTCAATGAGCATAGCCTTCAACGCAGTTAAAATTGTCTTTCGTTGAGAAATTATGGTTGATATTTGTAGCTTGGGAGGTACTCTAAATATTAGGCTAGAGGGCTTTGGAGGAATTGGCACCACAAAAGTGATTTGTGGGCTTAAAACCCAAGGTGGGGGTTTTGTACCCAAAGATGTGGGGCCAAAACCATGAGGAGATTTGATGACTTGGCACATGTGGATGGAGGAGTACCATTAAAGGAGAAAGGAGCAACTTCAAGCACCATAAGATCCATTTCCAAGGTGGCGATATTAATTTTATGTGTTTTGTGGGTGAAAAATGTCTTAGAATTCAAGTCAGATTTAACATAAGTTACCACTCTTGGAAGGGATAGACAATACCCTAAGAAGGATATAAATAAGAGAGAGTTGGAGGCTTATTTCACACATCCAATCACCAAATCATCAAAGGAATACATCTCTAATATAGGCCACAAGATCCAGGAGGACAAGCGAAGGAGAAAGGGATAATTTTGGGATACTTTCTCAATCTATTTGAGCCACATTAGGAGAAAAAACTATCTAGTGAAGGAGGGAGATGAGTAGGGAAGTTTTGTACCAAGTAGGAGGATGATTTTCTCATGCAAGCATGTTTGTTCTAATTTGTGAGCACTCTAGTACAAGATGAGACCTATATGGATATTTTTTAGGGCTTTAAAGACATCACAGGTGGTTGTAATAAGCACAAAGAGACTAGCTAGTAAGAGGATCATGTTTAGAAGAGGAGGCCATCATATTTGAGAGCCAATTTGGGCCTAGAGCAAGGATGTAGCAGGTGCTACAAAAATCCCTAAACAGGGCCAAGGGTTACATGAAAAGGCACAAATCCTGAGGGCAAGAGGAGTGGAATAGGTTGCAAATGGAAGGTAGTTTGTCCTCTTGTTTTGATGGTTTTCTAATGGATAGACAATCCTATTTTAGGATAGATGTTGGAGAAGCCAAAAGAGCAGTTTTGGGAGGGTTTCAGTGGCTTGCTCCAAACCCTAAGTAAAAACTCTTGAAGGACAAAGATAGATGTTAGAAGAGGCAAAAGTGTGTGAGTTCAATACTGATCCATGAAGGACAAAGGATGGAGGTCTAGAGGATCAGTTTGAATAACCCTAGATTGCATGTAAGGGAAGAGCATCTACAACAGAATTGGGTATCCCTCCATGCCCTAAATGTTTCGCATCGAGAAGCATAGGAAGGAAATTGTAGGAAAAAATTCCCTAAGAGTTGTGTCCTTTAAGGACTAAGGAGTAGGTAGTGGGAAATAAGTCCCATAAATGTTGACCTCTTGAACGACAAAGGAGCAGTAAGGGCAGATGTGAAGACGGAAGTTGTTGAGTCATTGACACATGAATGACTGGCTAAAGGGAAGATTGGAGCCATGTTCAATGGCCCAAAGGAGCTAGTTCATTGATAGAGGAAGAGAGATGTTGCTGAAAATTGGATCCAAAGGACCAAGTATATGTGTTCAGGTTCCAATAAATGGAGTTGTGAAGTGCACTAAATCAACTAGTAAGTCAAAGTGTATATTATTTAGGGTAGATTGGTTGTCGAAGGACTGACACCAAACCTTGATATTAGAAAATGGAAATAGATTTTATTCTTCAAAATGAAAAAAAAAAAAAAAAAGTGCTTCTTACCTGTTATAAATTTGTAATTATTGGAAAATAGAAATGGATTTCTATTCTTTAAAATAGAAGAAAATAAAAAAAATCTTCCTTACCAGTTATAAAGTTGTAATTATGAGAAAAGTTCTCTCACTAAGTTACAATGCTCATGACATTTCAAAACCTCGAAAATGATGCATGCTCATTGTTAAAAGTTCACCAACATTTTACAACATTGATTTTATTGATTATAAAATAACCATAGATATATTAATGTACACCAGAATCTACATTAAAATTTTATGACTTCCAAGACCTCTACAAAGTGCAAAATCTCCTCCAATAACTTACAAATTACTAGGAAGAGGTATGACCTCTATCCGTGTAAGAAAATGAAACAAAGGAGAGAAGCAACAAGGTTAAGGAGTGACCCCTTGACCATGGTTAAGGTTAAGGGAAAAGAAAAGGACATGAAAAATGTCAAAAAAAGAAAGGGACATGACTACTGGTCGAAAGAAAGATAAGAAAAATTGTAAAAAATAACAAATAATAAAAAGAAAAAAGAAAGGTAAGAAAAATTGTTAAAAAATAACGAATAATAAAAAGAAAAAGGTGGAAAATGAATAATAAAAAGAAAAGGAGGAAAACGAATAAGACGATAGAAGAGAAATAGACCTTAGCCCTATATTCTTGTATAAGAATAAAAATATTCACTCAACACCAAATCTAAATCTTACATCTATTTTTCTGCGTGATATAATTAAAAGGTTGGAAGGCCTATTCCCATAGAACATCAACCTAACTAAGAAAAGTTGTTTTCTTTATGCATTTCGATATACCTAGGAGAAATCGACAAAGCCTTTGCTGGCGGTAATGAAGTCAAGCATTCTCTATCATCCACTCTCTATTTCATTAAATCCGTCCCGGTGCTTAGCTTGTAGCCATACATATGTCCGTAGTCCAAACTATTATCAATCTGTTGGACACGACCATCGAGATCGCGGCGTTTTGATTTGAATAGGTCTGTAGTTCGAATGGTTGTTTAGATAGAGTGCGATATTTGAATTGAATTTATTAGAGTGGGTTTCATGTAAAGTATTTCAGTATATCGTTGGTCTGTATATTTTCTTATATAAGTTAGATTGCTTTTTATTACTGACGGTGACAGAACGACATTATCTTACAGGTAGAGCTCTCAATTTTCCGTTGTCCCTTAGATAGAAATTCAGAACTTTCATGTGATAAGGAAAAGCATAAAATTAGATATATGTATTCAAATATTGTTGCGAAATAATATCGATTATAATAAAATAAAAATGAATATAATAAAAAATGTGTAAGTAAATGTTTAAATTTATATTTTTTCAAAAATATTTTAACAAGAAAATTTTAAAATAAAATATTTGAAAATTCTATATTAACTAATGTGAATGGTCAATTTTATATACTACACAATAATTATTAAAAGAAAAACATTTTAATGTCCTGTATAAAAGAAATATTTGATGTGGGTTATTTATAAGATATTTTAATATGAATTAAATTGATATACTTAAAAATATATTAATAGTAAATCCATTTTAATTTGTGTGATAAAGTGTCTCGATGTACATGTGATGTCAAATATT
>APFE031682916.1:0-16935 GCA_000404065.3 Pinus taeda
GCGTGGGGAAACGTCCCCTCAGGGAAGGGAAACGTTTCCCTGGCACGTCCCCCTGAGTTTCCTCCATTTTGGGAGCGTAGGGAAACGTCCCCTACTCGTCCCCAAGTCCCCGGAGCGCGGGGGAGCGAGGAAACTAGACCCCTAGGGGGGGGGCGAGTCCCCGTGGAACACTGGAAATTACTAAATAAAATACACTAGTATTTTTAACTCATAAAATTTTACAACAGAAGCACAAGTAGGAAATCAATCGCATAGAAAAAATATAAACCCTCCAAATTACCCTCACTTTTATTTCTCAAAATAAATAAGGGCTCCCTTGCAGGGAAAATGGCCCACAAAGAAATACATAATTTTTACAGCAGTAGAACCTGGAAAACTCAATCTTTGGAAAAACTCGAACTACACCCACACATGGCCTTCCTTTCTCTTACCTATCACACATGCAGCCCATGTGCTATACTATTCACATGTGCAGCCCAAATTTAGCCTTGTCATTACACATGCAGCCTTCCTATGCAAACCCTCAACTCGTGATACTTTCCCAAAGCTATTGTTGAAATTTCTAAGTCTGACACATCAGAAATCCCTACTGCATTATCATATTTATTATCTCCTACTTGTTCTTTTCATTAACAAGTTATTTATAAATATAAATACCGAAATAAACACAAATGCAGCCTCAACGCATATACATATCAACAACTGAAATAACTGAGACAATCACATAAGGGACACCATTATTTTTGTACAATCATCCACGAAAAAACCCAATGCGGGAAAACCGATGCAGCAAATATGAGGATTTTATTATTATGCAGTTTCTGAGTACAACTAGGGTGCCATAAATGGCTCACCCAACAGAGATTTTCCTTGGCAATAGTACCTCTCCTCAGAGACAAATATTCCAACTGATCAGTCACCGGATGATTGATCCCACAAAAACTACGGCAGTTCCTTAGCTGTACAGCGAAAGCTGCTCCAAGCTTCTCCACTACTCTGCATCACTCTGCTAGGGACTGCGTCACCCTCTCAACTCCAGTCTGCGCCATGAAAAATCTCCAACATTGCTTGTTGGCCCTGCGTCAGCTCTGCTAGCCTCTGAGCAACTACTAATGCCTCTGCGTCAACCTCTTGGCTCTCTGAGTCAAACCTCTAACCCTCTGCATCACCCACGTTGACCTCCTCAGCCTCTACATCAGTCCCAGTTGCCTTTGCGTCAGCGTTCCCAGGCTCTGCGTTGTCTCTTTGGCACTATCCCTGCCTCTCTGCTATGTACTCTCAGCCTTCTACCGAACTGCCCCTCACTGCAAAAAATCACTGGTTCAAATCTCTTAGCAAACCCCGCTCAGAAAATCGAACTGATTGATCAATTTTGTGTATCTCCAACTAACCCTCAAGCCTCCTCTTATACTTTTCCTGTTGATGAATTGTTGATGAATCAACAGTCGAGATTAAGTCCCTAATCAACGGCTAATATTAGAACTAGTTTGATCCTCGTCTCTTGGAACCTTCTAACCCAAAATTATATTAATACATATTACTATTTTAATTTTCCTAATTTTATACTTGGGACCCCATTAAAAATATTAATTATTTTAATATCTCCTCATCTGAGTAAAATTTCTCCAAACGATTTCTGGGTTTTGGAGATCTCATGTGCTTTAGCCTCTCCACCAATTTTCATGGCTAGAGCACATCCGATGCTACCCAAAATCAACACTCCCCCTTAGCGAGGAATGTGCTCTAGTAATGCTTCACCATAGAATCATCACAATGATCTTCCGTATAGGTACTTGTGTTGATGATGGGTCTGTTGCCCTACATCCATTGCACTGCTGCTTCCTATACTACTGCCCATGACACTGCCACTGCCACTGCTACATCTATACTATGCTGCCCCTAGCACTGCCACTGCAACTTAGTTACCGAGAAGTAACTGACTTCTCCCAAATACTGGCATCCTGATCAATCTAGAAGCCTAGTGGTGTTGAAGTTGCCTCTGATGTTATCCTGTGTTCCCTCTGTTGCCACTCCGTTGCTACATACACCTATGTGCCTCTCGCATTGTTGCAATCTCCACTACGTTGCCTCAGATTTCTGCACTCAAGCATAGCCTTGTTGCTCCATTACACTTTGCTCCACCCAAGACTTGCGAGGGCTCCCGTAGTCGAATGTGATCCAAGAGTTTGGGCACCTCAAGGATCCTGCCCTTAGTATGTAGTCCTCCTGACTACAACTTGATGTCTCCCCACCGCTTCTCTAGAGGTGCATGAGCACTCATGGCACAATCATCATCAATTTCAACCTCTTTCTCTGCCTTAGCTGGAGCCGCCTTTGAATTGGAAGCCTCTCCCTTGTTTTTCTTCCTGGGACACTGGGATGCATAATGTCCCAACTCCCCACAATGGAAGCACTTAACCTTGGAGATGTCCTTCTTCTTCCTCTTCCTTTGTTGTCCCATAGATGCTAGAGCTACCTCCTCCTCCTCCTCTTTCTTGATTCGACCTCCCTTGCCACTATTCCCCACCTTGGTCATCCTCCTGATCTCCTCCTGGCAAAGAGCTGCCCACATCTCCTCCCAACCAGGAAGAGTAGCCCTGCCCAAAAAACTTTGGATAAATGTCTCCCACTCCTCGGAGACTGCATTTAGGGCAGTGCTGGCCATAAATTCTAGATCCAGTGTAGACCCCACAGAAGTGAGCTGGTCGCGAATCTCCTGCAACCTAAGAAAGAATGGATCTATTTGCTCTCCCTTTTACATCTGATACGACCGCAGCTGATTTTCCAATAGCATCTTCCGCTACACGAAAGTGCCCTAATACAAAGTCGTCAAAGTATCCCACATCTCCTTTGTTGTGTTCTTTTCAGCAATGTGTGGTATGACATGATCTTTGACCCCGTCTAGGATCATGCAATTCACCCTCACCATTGCATCCTCATACTTCTCATTCTCAACTAGGTTGACCTCAAGGATCTTAACTTTCAGAAGTTATATGGTGGTGATGCCGTACCAGATTTGGGAAATGCCTCTGAGTTTCATAAACTCATTTGCATTGATGTTCTTGGTGAACTTCCGTCCGGATATATGTTTTGCAGTTAGCATGGTGAGCTCATATTTGGTTGAGACTCACTGGATTGGTGCCATGAATCTTCTGAGATATCTTCGGGGCACAATCTCTCATGGATTGAAGTACACTATCGGAAATATGAAGCTCCATGATTATTCAAATGTCAATTGGGCAGGCAGTGTGGAGGATCACTAGAGCACTTCTCAATGCTAGTTCTTTTTGAGTTCTTCTTTGATACCATGGATGAACACTTCTCAGAAGTCAATTGCTATAAGCACCGCCGACACCGAATATATAGCCACAAGTATGATCTCATATGAAGTTGCCTGGTTGTGGAAGCTCTTCAATGAGATGTTTGTACACATGATGAATACCACCATGATCCTCTGAGACAACTAGAGGGGGATTCGATTGTTGAGGAATCTCGTATTCGATGATTGCTCCAATAGATAGACATCAGATACTACCTTATCTGGGATATGGTACGTCGATGAGCGAGGAGGCTCCATCACATTGAGGCTGATGTACAAGTCGCAAATATTTTGTCAAAGCCCCGGGGAAAGGTCAAATCTGTGATTTTCCCGAATGACTTGGAGTCGTTGAGAGACCTTCTTATAAGGGTCCTGCATGTTGCAAGCGTTGAGCTCTGGGAGTTCTGGGGGGCTTGGGGTACTTACTGGAGCGACATGCGACCACAGGGTGACTCACCCTCCCCTGGTGGAGTGTTATGTACAGAGTGAAAGGTTCAACCTTCCCCTGTGATACCCCGTGGCGACTTTGGGACAGGATCATTAGTTCTTCTATGGGTCAAGATGATTAGTTCTCCTGTGGCAACTGTTGGACAGGATGATTTGTTCTCTTGTGGGACAAGATGATTAGTTCTCCTGTCAAGGCATCCTACCCATGCAGACTGGGACTCATGGGAAGTACCTCTCATCTGATCAATGAGCAGGGAAATGGGGTTAGGGACCATAGTAGTACTATCAATGGACGCATCATTGTATCTATCGTATTCCCTATGCTAGGATGACCTCCATTGATCTGGGATGAATGAAACTAATCTCGAATCAGTATGAGTGGTTTGAGACACTCTCTTGTGATATTTATCTAGGATCAATGGAACTGACTTTGGGTCAGTAGAGAATGGTATGAGACAT
The DNA here is from genome assembly GCA_000404065.3 of Pinus taeda. Taxonomy (NCBI): domain Eukaryota; kingdom Viridiplantae; phylum Streptophyta; class Pinopsida; order Pinales; family Pinaceae; genus Pinus; species Pinus taeda. The sequence continues at coordinate 4,226 of APFE031682916.1, forward strand.
TCTCGATCAATTCTTCTTCTTCGTTGTTCAACAAAGCTCGGCAAAGTAGACCGGAGCAGTGCAGGGCACTGATGACAGAGATAGTACAGTCGAACATATGGATCAGCGGATGGAGTTCTCCCTAGTTGAGAGGGAGTGTTAAAATTGGCAACTAGGGCCAAACTCCATGTGGGTCATCTTATTAATGGCAACTAATATTTTTCTTGGATTCCTCTCATTGAGAGGTGTAAGATTGATCTAAAGATCATCCGATTCCAATAACTATTCAAGGAGATATGAATTTATCTGTGTTATGGGACAATTCGTCAAGGTCGGCCAGCAACCAAATAAACCCCACATGTGCTCAACGTTTTAGTATAAATAGAGGTGCCTTGAAAGTCATTTGGACACACACTTGGGATCTCTTCCTCTCTACTTGCCTTTGGGTTTTAGTGGGAGGAGAGATCCTAAGGGATTACGCTGCCCTAATGGAGAAGCCCTAAATCAGCCTCTACGCAATCCTAGGAGGAGAAACCTCTACGCATTCAAGAAGGGTTCTATACATTGTCTTAATGGAGATAAAATTCACTAGTCGCAGTCCAATCTAGGAGCTCAAGTTGTTGTCCAAGCATGCCCTATTTAGTTGTCAAGGAAGGGCTAATGGTGCCCTATACTCAGTCCTAATGGGACGTTCAATACTGCCCTAGCCACAGTCCTAAAGAGGGTGGTTTAAGTAGCAGCCCAAGAGAGGAGAAACTTGCCCTATACGGTGCCCTAACCTGCTCCTATACACAGCCCTAGCCTACCCTAACTCGTTGTCTAAAAGAATGCCCTAACATCAGTTTATAAAGGCTACTTAGCCGCAGCAAGAAGAGAGTTATTTAGAGGATCATCTATACGCAACAAGGTAAGACCTTAACACCGTTTTTGGAAGGGCTTAGGACAACCCTTAGACGCAGCAACAAGGAGACTTAACCACAGTCTATACATAGTCAAACCCAATCCAAAGATGATGACTGGATGCCCTAGCGGCAGCAAGGAGAGACAGCAACGTAATGTCACTTCAAGACAGCATGGAGAGCTTAGTTCAGAGGACAAGTTGTTGTGGAAGTGCGAATTAGTTTGAGCGTTGTTTGAGGGTGCAAACAAGTCCTGAACAGGGTTGTCTCAAGGATCAAGGAGCTGTGTGTAGGGCTGTTAAGACCAAGCCCAAATCAAGATAGTTTGGACTGCAATCAAGGGGTTTTGAAGTGAGTTGTAGATGACAGCTATACTATGATAGGCAGCAGGCCTTATCACCTCAAACAAGAGACAATGTGGATAGGCTTGGGGCACATCTGTGCACAGTATGTACAGTAGCATAATGATGTGATAGGTGGCAGCATGATGAAGGCATATGGTGTTGTATGGTGCAGCCTTGGGACAGCAATGAAGCTTGATGGAGCAAGCAAACAACAGCAGTATGGAAACCATGGAATGGCAATATCACTAGCAGTGGAACAGCAATGGCGACATGAGGTCCAGCAATGTGATGATGAGTGCAGCATGGTACAGCACGGTGGGGTGCAGCATGATGACGAGATGCAGCACAATGGTAGGTGAAGGAGTCACCTTGAAGAATCAGTTGAAGCAGTGTGTCTTCAACTGATCTCATGTAGAGATGATCTATTCTCTTATCTAGAAAGTCTAAGTGTCGACTTCTGTTGTAAATGTAATATCTCTCTCTCTCTCTCTCTCTCTCTGTTGAACTATTGAAGACATATAAGAAGAATTGATCAAGTGTTTCCCACATTGGGGTTTGTCCCTGGCTAGCGCCACATCTTGTGTCCTCTTGTCTTGGCTTGTCTCCTCTAAGTGTTGACTTCTGTTGTAAATGTAATTTCTCTCTCTCTCTCTCTCTGTTGAACTATTGAAGACATATAAGAAGAATTGATCAAGGGTTTCCCCACACTGGGGTTTGTCCCTGGCTAGCGCCACAACTTCTGTCCTCTTGTCTTGGCTTGTCTTCTACAATTTATATTTATCTTCTATCTGCAATTTACTTTAATGCTGATGTGATTGCTATTCTGGAAAAGATATTGAGCTAACTCTGAAAAATGGAAATAAATTGCTCTAGCATAGAACATACCTAAAATTAACAACTTCCCTCCTGGAAATCTCCCTCTAAGTCTTGATTTCCCTCCTAGAAATCCTTTGGCCAACTGTCGAACCGCTCCTCTCCAATCCTTCTTGAAACTACAACTCGGATCTGGATTTCTTGGCTAGAAATCCATCAAGGTAGTGATTCCCTCTACCTTGGTTCTGTCTCCTTAGGTACTGTTTTGCACTGACAGAAACAGCACCCCAACAACTCCTCAAATCACAATCTGCACCTCGCTCCCCAAGCCCCGGCAATTGAAGAAACTGAGCCTTTCAAGCTCTGCGCAATCCTGGCAAATGGTTGTATTTGCACCTGTTGGCCACAACGTTGATCCTTCCTGGCTAAGAAAGATGATCAGGCACTGCATAGGTCTAATCTGCCCCTCTCTGCCTCTGCATTGACCCTCCTCCTGGCTCGTAATGATGACGTAGTCTCTGCATCACTTTCTCTCTAGCTGCTTCTGCTCTGGAACAACGTTGTCTCTCGGGACCGCTGCTATTGCTGCAAATTCTTCAGATTACTGTTGGTGCGTTCAATCCTCCTGTGATCTGCAATGTTCCAATACCATGTTGAAATTTCTAAGTCTAACACATCAGAAATCCCTACTGCATTATCATATTTATTATCTCCTATTTGTTCTTTCCATTAACAAGTAATTTATAAATATAAACACCAAAATAAACACAAATGCACCTTCAACACATATACAGATCAGCAACTGAAATAACTGAGACAATCACACAAGGGACACTGTTATTTTGGACAATCATCCCCGAAAAAACCCAATGCGGGAAAATCGGTGCAACAAATATGAGGGTTTTATTATTATGCAGTTTCTGAGTACAACTAGGGTGCCAAAAATGGCTCACCCAACAGAGATTTTCCCTGGCAGTAGTACCTCTCCGCGGAGACAAATATTTTGGCTGATCAATCATTGGATGATCGATCCCACAACGACTACGGTAGTTCCTTAGCTGGACAATGAAAGTTGCTCCAAGCTTCTCCATTGCTCTGCGTCACTCTGCTAGGGACTGTGTCACCCTCTCAGCTCCAATCTACCCCACGAAAAATCTCAAGCACTGCCTCTTAGCCCTGCGTCAACTCTACTAGCCTCTGCGTCAGCCTCTTGGCTCTCTGCATCAGCCCTCTGGCCCTCTGCGTCACAGATGCTGGCCTCCTCAGCCTTTGCGTCAGTTCCAAACGCCTCTGCGTCAGCCTTTCTAGGTTTTGCGTTGTCTCTTTGGCACTATCCCTGCCTCTCTGCTATGTACTCTCGGCCTTCTACCAAATTGCCCCTCGCTGCAATAGATCACTAGTTCGATTCTCTCAGCAAACCCTGCTCCAGAAAATCAAACTAACTGATCAATTTTGTGTATCTCCAACTGACCCTCAAGACTCCTCTTATACTTTTCCTATTGACAAATCAACGGTCGAGATTAAGTCCTTAATCAACTACTAAGATTAACACTGGCTTGATCCTCGTCTCTTGGAACCTTCTAACCCAAAATTATATTAATGCACATTAATATTTTAATTTTCCTATGTTTATACTTAGGACCCCATTAAAAATATTAATTATTTTAATATCTCCTCATCTGGGTAGAATTTCTCCAAACGATTTCTAGGTTTTGGAGATCTCATGTGCTTTAGTCTCTCCACCAATTTTCATGGCTAGAGCAAATCCGATGCTACCCAAAATCAACAGCTATATCTCTCTCCTACATGTGACACTCTACAGATCTATTGAGTCTCTCACTCTTCGCTAAAATCTCTCTCAAATCTACAAATCAATTGCAATTGGGTTTTGTCGGCTATATCTCCTTCCCTTAGGTTGTCTTTATAACTCTTCATTGAGCTATATCTCAAACCATAGTCTCCAAAGTGATAGATGGTTAGGATTAAATCCCACCCCACTTGAGATCAATGGTTGAGATTTGATCTAGATCACCAAAGTGAGTAATTCACTTTTCTCTAGAGAACCTTAGCCCAATACCCAACATTAATCATTTAATTAATCAATGTGTTTTTTCCAAGTTAGACTTAGGAAAAAAAACATAAGACATTCACACAACATGAGCGAGTTCCTAGAAAGGTCTTGGATTAATACTACATGTTTGACATTTAACCTATGCAAAAGTACCTATCCACTACTACAATCATCAACAACTGCTATCGTGGCATATAGCACCAGAGCAAGGGAGTATGCTATCACAACAAATTGGGGACTTGCAACCCAAATCCCAAGCCAAGAAGATAAGGAAGAGCGAAGGGCCGGGGAGGTGAGGGGAGGTGAGGGGAGATGGAGGCAGAGGGGAGGGGAGGGGGCAAGTGTAAAGGCAGGAGAAACACTTCGCTGAAACTAGAAAATATCAAATATGGAAGAACCCAGAGATTATTCCTATCCCTTGAAAACCTCCACTTGCATCCCTGAGAATTATCAGCGATTGCAAATAAGAAGCAGGCCGTCTGTACCTTTGGCTAAATAATCAAAAGTTTGTAGAAAAAATTGCACGTAATCAACAAGTCCTCTATACTGTCGGCTCAATAATCATAATTTTGTAGCAAAAATTGCAAATAAGGAGCAAGTCTTCCATCTCATTGGCCAAAGAATCAGAATTTTACAGCAAAAAAGTCAAATAAAAAGCAAATCCTCTATATTTTTAAGTTTTTTCTTTGAAATTCAAAATTTTATTGCAAAAGTTGCCTGTATTTTCGGCTAAATGATCAGAATTTTGTCCGGCAATTTGAATATAAGCAGGAAATAATCCATGTTTTCGGCTAAGCAAACATAATTTTACAGGGAATATTACAACTAAGCAGAAGGTCCTCTATACTCCATTTTCAATAATCGGAATTTTACAGCAAAAATTGCAAATAAGCCGCAAGTATTCCATATTTTCGGTTAAATAAAAAGAATTTTACAGAAAAAATCGCAAATGAGCGGGAAATCCAATGTATCTTCGGCTAAATAATCAAAACTTCGTTGCCAAAATTGCTACTAATCAGTAGGTCCTCTATACTTCAGGATATATAATCAGAAATAACAAGACAATGTCGATAATGCGAAGTCCTCTGTATTTCGGCCGAGTAAACAGCATTTGAAGCACAATTTGCGAAAAAGCAAAAAATTCTCTAGGCTAATTAATAGGAATTCTATCGCAAGAGACCTCTACATCTTCATCTGAATAGTCAATATTTCGCCAAATGAGCAGTACAACATTCACCAAATATAGTTTCTAACACAAATACTTTAGTACCTTGACGAGAGAGGCATATGGCAAAGCACGCTTGCCGATACGGTTTATGAATTGGGCGAGGAATGTGAGACAACTGTCGCGAGCTTTCTGAATAGCCCTGTCCCGAGAGGGCAGCATTATTTCTACTGAACTCAAAACCCCCGACTCTTCATCGAATACTGCTGCAACTGCAAAGGCAATATCCCTTTCCTCCACCAAATCCGAAGTAAGTCTTGAAATGTCGGCTATAATATCCGAAACCTCCGTAGAGGCACCCCTGCGCCCGGCCTCCGCCTCTTCCCTCAGCAATAGGAAGTATTTGGCGAGCTTCTGATCCATCCTGTAGGAAAATTTAACACTATCTGTATCGGTAACTCAGCGTCTGCATAGAGAGTGGGCAGAAACAAGCCTGTCAGAACCGAAATGGTTTGAAATAGCCTTCCACTCTAGTAGACAGGAAAAAATTTACACTGAAACGAGAAGCAGCAGAAACGACCGCCGGGCCATTTTATTGCGACGTTGGGTGGTCACTTGAGTCGGTTTTGGGCGGGGGGCGTATGTCGGGGTCGCACTTCTACTTATCTACGGTCACGTGGTCTGTTAGCCCATACAAGTGAGCGGCTATGATTTACGTATTTTTTTTAGTTCTATGACATTTTTTCTCAAATACGTTGCAGAGAAAGGCTCTGGTTTTTCGTTTTTAAGAAATTTAGTTATACATATTAGCATTTGTATTGCAAAAAAATAATGTAGAAAGGAATTAGTAGCTTGAAGTGTCTTGTAAAATAGATGTGATTTCTTGTACAACATTATAAAGTTTCAAAATGATACATTTACAATGTTCAAGCTCATTCAATCAACATTTATTACCACAACAAAGAACAATACAAAGACCTCGAAAATAGGCTTCTAATCACTCTATGAGGACACAAATGAGAATGCTGAAGGTATTTTCTTTGGACACAATTTTTGTAGTGCTTCCATGGTGGTGGATAATATCTATAATAAACATATGAAAGTTATTGTATAAAAATCAATATTGGAAACAAGTTACAATTCTTCTAATCAAAATCAACATCACAATTACAATACTGGAACAAATTGTCAAGCTAAGTCTAAGCAATTGTAACTCCAAAAATATCTAAAGACTAATACTAAAAATTACTTGTTTGACATCATGTATCATTCTAGATGTATTACAAAATGTGACCTTTGTAGTATTACCTTTTTACACAGTCAATGTATAACTTATGTAGTAATGGTAGAACCATATGTCATCTTGCCATGACCTTTGGGCAATTGGTTCTTACTATATCATTACAGTGGCAACATGTTTTGAAGCATTGTCTTGTCTAATATGTTGTTATATCATGATGGTACATGATTGTTCATGCATAATTCTAATGTAGAACATTGTCTCCATTTTAGATGAACTATTTTTAATTGTTAACAACCCTAACTGGCAAAACACATTTGCTATATTGGTGTGTTAATTACAAATGAGAAAACATATTCATATCTATCTGTCTATATTTTTTATATGACTACAATCATGATAAGTCGAGTTGATTGTTGGGCATGGATCTCTTGATCTTGCACAGAAGGTTGTATAATATACCATACAACACTTTGTGATTGAGTTACCAAAAGTGTCATGCAAGAAAGATATTTTTAAAAACCATGAAAGTAATTTAAACTGTGCCAAAAGAAACTGGTTTGTTTAAAAAAAAAAATTGTCGTTGACTTTTTAAGTCCCAGGATCATCCCACTTTTGATTTGCATGAGATTACAAAATCTATGTTAGTGCTACAGAGGGGAAAGATTGATAGATGACAACAGTTGTGATTGATATTTTAGAACAAGATTGGTTTAGAAGTTCTAGATAGTCGTAGGATCATCTTGTTTTTTATTTGCACGAGACTAAGGAGTTCATAATCTGTTATTCAAATTCAAGCTTCTGTGATCCATATTTGGAATATTTGAAACTAATTTTGGAAGAAATCACATTTGTAAATTTAGGTCGACGCGTTCCGAACCAACCAGTGTGGTTCATCATCAAGACAAGATGAAATATCATATCATCGCTGTAAGTTAAATAGAGAGTCAATACATTCCAACGGCTATGTGGAAACAGCTAAAAAAATGCTATTTTTTGACACTATAGGTAAAGGGACAAAATATTATAATTTATTATTTATTTATTTATTTCACTTATTTATTTATTTACTTATTTCACTTGTTTATTTATTTATTTTAATAAATTAATAAATAAGGATAATACATAAATAATTAGATACAACTAACATGACCATTCATTCCAAAAAATATAATAAGAAATAAGGATATGACATAATTCTAGATATAGGAAAGTGATATTCAAATAAAATAATTTTGTCAAAAGGGAAGAAATAAATAAAAAGTAAACATAAATAATATTAAAAATGGTTTTAATTAGTTATAGAATAAAAGTAAAATTAATTATCATGGTTGTAAGATAAATTAAAAACTCTATATGTTTAACCAAATTTTGTTTTAAATTATTAATTATTTATTATTTAATTATTCCAAAACAATGATTGAGTCAAAGGGGAAAAACAAAAAGTAGGAAATATACAAAAATTAGTTATAAAGAGAAATAATTATCATGGTTATAATTTAATTTAAAATAAATATTATTTAAAAAAAAGGACGGGGTTAAGATGAAAGCACCAGAATCCAGTGACTACTAATTTTCCAACCATCGTCCCGATTAAGATTACTAGGCCTCCGCTTGATTTCCAGAGCTTCCTTAAATTTATGGTGATGAAAGCGAGAAACCTTTGCAATGACCTTATCCTCCTCGATGCGTATTTGATGTTTAGTCTTCTCAGCATGTTTTGTTAAGGTCAAAGAGAGGTTTTATTTATTTACCATACCTACCTCCAGTTTATTTATATTTTTATTTATTGGGACAAAATTCAACCTCCCAAACCACCTCCCAAACAAGGAAAATTGGGTCAAATGAATATTTTTCATAGTTTATCCACCCCTTTTTATTTGGGCTGAAATGAAATAATTAATTATTTTTTAAATAAAAGTTCGGCTAAATATATGAAATTTGTGTTTTATAAAAATTTAGCCCTTCTAAAATGAAAAACCCATTAAATTTTGCCCTTGGGCTAAAAGTCACCCTTAGAATCTACCATGATGGCGTTGAGTTCCAAGGGTGTAATCCTTGCGTGCTGTGACGAGTGTCATTACATAGTTTTGCAAGGTCATTCGAGGAGGAACTCATTTATGGTCCAAGGATCAGTTTCAAGTTAGGAGTGGTTCAATGTGAATTTCGAACTAAACCTAACATTGAACCACCAAATATGGTTATAGCACATGAACATGGTTTCTTTACTAGAGGGGTCAGGCCAGAAATTTTTGTGGATTGATGCAAGGGAATGAAGTTGAAAGCCACGATGTTGAGGGGATGACTCACAAAGTTGGGTGACGAGGAGGTGGAGTTCTAACAGAAGGGGTAGAACATTATCTGTGATTGGAATAAGGAGAAAAGGTAGAAGGGTTGCAGGGGGGCGGTTGAAACCTCAATGGTGGAACCCACGTCATTTGCTAGCATGACAGGGTAACCTCCCTCACTATTTGTGTACATCATTGAAACAAAGTTTTAAAGGCTGATTGTCAATGGAAAGGATTGGTGTAGAAATTTTGAATAATAAACACATATTCAATGGAGATTATCCTGATCATGTACTATTGCGGAATACATACACAATACATAAGCTCCTATATGTTGATCATCAATATAGCAGCATCAATAACAATCAAACATCAAGATCATGCACACATTAACACAGTATGTAACCTAGGGAAAGCTTACAGCTGAAAACCCAACACTATCTGTATATTAATGATTGAGAACATGTAACATTACAATAGTAAATACTTCTCACAAGTATCCAGCACTATCTCCACCTGTTACACACAATACAGCTCAGATATGATTTCCAAATCTATTCCACTAGCTCCAACATGTAGAAATTTTGAATAATAAACACATATTTAATGGAGATTATCTTGATCATGTACTATTGCGGAATACATACACAATACATAAGCTCCTCTACGTTGATCATCAATAGAGCAGCATCAATAACAATAAAACATCAAGAGCATGCACACATTAACACATTATGTAACCTGGGGAAAGCTTACAACTAAAAACCCCACACTATCTGTATATTAATGATTGAGAACATGTAACATTACAATAGTCAATACTTCTCACAAGTATCCAGCACTATCTCCACCTGTTACACAGAATACAGCTTAGATCTGATCTCCAAATCTATTCCATTGCTTGCCTGCCTCCACTACTCAATACCTGCTCAAGAATGGATGAGAATGGTTGAAATAAACTCGTATTTACCTCAAAATAATCACTCACACTGGGAATCACATGAGCAGAGGCTATAATCAGTTGGTATTGGCCAATTCTCATTGGCATAACTCAATCCCATTGATTGTGCAAATCCTTATGCACAACTATAGTCACAACTGATAGAAATCTGATCCTCTAACACCTGTCCCTGCTGAACTGAACATGCACTGACATGCAACTGAGTTAAATTATGTATTCTTTAGTTGCATTATAAGTTAATAATTAGTTTAACAACTCATCATTATTCTATTTGTAGTTAGACTAATTACAACTAGTTTAACCAAGTCAAACTGAACACAACAACATCAACTCCACAATCAACTCCACCAAACTCAACTGATTGAGTTCTAACTAAAGTCGTGCATGCAACAACTCAACTGACCCACAAAGAAAATATATTTCCTTCTGACAGCTGCATGTGGCACATTTGTAGCTCAAACTGAAGTGCTCCAAGAGAATAAGATAAAGTTTATAGTCTAAATATTATTATAAGCTAATAATATTTGACTGCTCTATAATTAGACTTGACAATGTCACCGCTATTGTCTAAAAATAGAAGTCCATCTATTTTTTCCAACTTGACCAATCATTCATAAACATCATCCTGCAACTCATAGACATGATCCATATGTCTAAAAATAGACATAGTCTAAAAATAGACTTTGTGCCATAATTGGCCTGCGGGCCCACTTAATGAAGGCGACTCTTTTCACTAAGCTCCATCATCTTGTTGAAATATCAACTCCCTCTCAACAAGATATGGATTATCAGCAGCCCCTATCCTGCCTCGGTGGTATTCGAATTTCCTCCTAGTAAGAGCCTTCGTCAGAATATCAGCATCCTGATCCTCCGTTGGAATGTATGAAAGTAACATGATCCTCTGCTGCACACAATCTATGATATGATGGTAGCTAATGTCAATGTGTTTAGATCTATCATGAAATAGAGGATTAGCCGAGAGTTTAATGCAACTCTGGTTATCACAGTAAATCACAGTAGGATCGAAATGAGAACCGAACAAACCAACTAGAATCTTCCTCATACATATAGCCTCGCATGCAGCCAAACTTGCTGCCATATACTCGGCCTCTGCTGAACTAAGTGCCACGGATCTCTGCTTCCTGCTGTACCAAGAAACTACTGTCGATCCAATACTGAAGACCCCTACTGATGTGCTCTTTCTGTCCGTTGGGTTCCCTGCCCAATCTGCATCCATGAAGCCACATAGCTTCACCTCATCCTCCTGTTTGTACCACAATCCATATCCCGATGTGCCTCTCAAATAACGCAATACATGCTTGCCCACCTTCTAGAAGAGATTGGTTGGCTTAACCATAGCTTGTGAAAGTTGGTTAACAACATAGCATATATCAAGTTGTGTATTGACCAGATACATAAGCGACCCCACCAACTGTCGATAAATAGTGGCATCCACTTCTTCTGCCGAAGTGGCATCATCCTTCCTCCAACCTCCAGGAAGAGGAGTCTCAACAGGCTTGCACCCATGCATGTTGAACTTCTCCAGTATCTCCCGATCATACTTACCCTGAGAAACAAATAGTCCACCATTGCGCTGCCATATTTCCAATCCTAGGAAATAGTGAAGGAGGCCCAACTCCTTCATCTAAAACTCCTTAGCAAGATCATCCTTGCATGAAAGTATCAACAACTCATCACCCGTTAGAATCGTTAGAATCAAATCATCTACATACAGTATAATGATAAGCAACTTACCCTCCACCACAATATGGTATAGGTTAGGATCCGCCTCGTTCTTGGAGAATCCAAGTCCGGTGAAATAGCTATCTATCCGTGTGTACCAAGCATGTGGTCCTTGCTTAAACCCATACAACACTCTCTTGAGCCTGCACACATGCGACTCACTATTGAAGAGATCAAATCCTTCGGGCTGCTCAATGTACACCTCCTCCTCAATGACTCCATTGAGGAACGCAGTATTCACATCCATCTAATGAATGTGCCATCCCATCTGCGCTGAGAGAGTAAGAATCGTCCGTATGGAAGAATACCTTGCGACAGGTGCAAAGGTCTCCTCATAATCGATCCCCTCTATCTGTGAAAAGCCTCGGGCAACAAATCTTGCCTTGTACTTCTCCACACTCCCATCAGCTCCCTACTTAACTTTGTAGATCCATCTCAAACCCACCACTGATTTCCCTTCTGGTCTAGGAACAATCTCCCATGCACTATTTTTGGCAATAGAATCATACTCTTCCACCATGGCGTCTACCCATCCGGGATCCTCCATAGCTTCCTCGAAAGAGGATGGCTCAGTCACAACACACTTGCTCATAAGAGCCATGTATCCAGTGTACCGATCAGGTGACTGTCTCTATCTGCGTTGGGTTGTAGGTGGTCCTACAACTTTCTCTGCATCTTGAGCCAATTGCTCAGCTTCTGTCAAGCGCTTTCGCCCTCTGATGGTTGGCGCTGCTTGAGTGGTCTCTTCGACTCCATGAACCTCGTCTTGTGGCTAATCCATGTCCTGAAGCTCATCCTCAGGAACTAATAGCTCCTCATCTACATTGAAGTGTAGCTCCCTCTCAAGCGAACACTTCATGGCTTTCTCCTCCTGAAATTTTATATCCTGTCACACAACAGTTTACCACTGTCTGGAAAATACACATGATAGTTGTGGGGCGTATCAGTGTACCCCACAAATATCCCAACCTCTACAGTCAGCTCCAACTTCTTTCTGGCATCCTTCGTCACATCCATGTAAACGTTAGCACCAAAAATCCTCAAATGAGAAAGATCAGGCTTCTTACCAGAATAAGTCTCCTCAGGTGTACTCATGCCAAGTATCCTATGAGGACAACGGTTCTGCACATAAACTGTTGTAATGCATGCTTCCGCCCACAAGTGAAGGGGTAGGCCCTGATCATGCAACATTGCCCGTGCAGCACCC
>APFE031682921.1:0-96861 GCA_000404065.3 Pinus taeda
GTTTTGAGATCCAGTGGGAAATCTCTATGTATATGTGTTTTATGTGTTATGCTCTCGCATTTTTTATTTTTCCTGTGATTTAGAATTCGTATGCAGGTAATTTCTGTACGGGTTTAAAACCTACAATGAGGACATGCACCCTAGCAAATTTCAAAAGTTTTTGAGTAGAACTATTCCACCAAAAGGTCCAAAAACACCCTAAAAATGACCTTTCTGCCACTTTTTGGAAATACAGAAGAAACCTTGGGAAATTCAAGTTTTGAGGGGCCAAATGAGCTCTAAATGTAGAAATTCGAGGTGTTCTAGAACATAGACTTGAAGAAATTTCCAATGAGCTATCATGGGCTCAATTTGGATGCAGGGAGGGCCTTCAAAAATGATCTAAAAGTGGCGCTACGCGTTGAGCCAGTAGTGCTGTGTGTAGAGCAAATTTTGCTCAGGATGCCTATTTTTCCAATTTTTTACTATGATCATGGATTCTCTCTCATGGTGGATGATTTACTATTGTACTTGATGTCATGGCTTGTAAATATGATGGTTAAAAAGTTGTAGAGGGTAGATTCATTGCTTTAGGAGTTAGTTTGAAGTCAAATGAATCAATTTTTCACTTTTGGAGGCAAGTTGTTGGTAATGCCTATAATCTTGTTCCTTGTTTAGTATCAGTTAGATCAGCTGCTCTTCTCATGGATTCAACCCCTGAAGCTAGAGTGAGTTGTTTTTATGCCTATATCATGTGTTTTTTGAGTCATTTGTAGAGGTTGGACTCAGTTGGATGCTCAGAGCTTGATTGTACATCATTATAAGCAGTTTGGCAAGGAGATTAATAAGATTTGCAGCTATTTTTATGGGATCCCTATGGTATGGAGTTTTAGTACAATTTTTTTTTTAGTGATCATTTGTTTACATGTTTTATGTATTCCATCATTCATTTCATTGCTTCTAGTTGAATTTTTTCAAGTTTGATAGGTAGAATCCATTGTATCAGTGCTCTGCCTTTGGAAATCATTCAACATTTCATGTTTTCTACTGTTTGAGAAGGATCCATGATTGTCACATGCCCTCCTCAGCTCCACATTAGTCTTAAACACCTCACACCATTAAGAGTGTTAAAGCCTATGCCTACCTTGCCCCATAGAACACCCTACATTTCTGACCTAATTTCCCATACCTAAATTGCCCAGCTCCATCTGATCCAGCAAAACATCAACAAAACCCAATCAAAACTCCCATGCTACTATACCTAGCCTAAAATCCTTACCTGATTTAGTCATATCAACTGAGATTCTAAAGGAGAGAGCCCTCTCCTGGCCTTGTAGGGCTAGCTACAAGACTAAGCTTGGTTTGTGGTTATCGTGGAAGTTGCCTCCCTTCAGCCTAAGGTAAATCTAAGTGATAACAGTCTTCAATGTGGTCAGACTAGCAACATACTTGTGCATGATTTTTGCATTGATAGGCAAGTCTGGTCTGGTGGCAATGTGCATCGACTCATCGAAGTACGAGTCAAGCTCATGTCAAACCTGCTTCTTTGTCTTCACCTGGGTGAGAGTCACAAGTGATGGGATTGCATGCATGTGCACCACAACATCCATGCTCTTCAATACTCATGCATGGGAAGCCTGTATGCTAGTGATGAGTTGGGGTAGGTCCTCATAGTTCTAGATCTGACTCCAGATACTTTCTTGCATCTTGACTGCATTGGCCCTCATCATCTTTGGTAAGTGAAGTGGGGCTCCCTTGTACTTCATAATCCATGCTTGCATGTTATCAATAGCAGCATGTATGTTATTCAATATGTGTTCTCTTCTCGTACATAGCTACTGCCATTTGTGGATATGGATGATTGCTTGGTGCACGGTACCAAACTTGGAGTACAATGCTCGCATAGCTGCGTAAAGGGAAAATAATTCATCTAGTGTTTCCTTCTTCAGTTCAGCTTAGGAATACATTATCACCAAGTCTCCTTCTTCCTTGTCCACTTGAAGTTCCTTTTCCATTCGCTCATTCTCATCCATGAGGAAACGAACACTTGAGCTAGTGGCCTCGGCATACACTCTAGTTGCATAGGTCAAAGGAGCTGGATTCTTTTCCACATCGTTCACGATAACTTTTTCTTCAACTTGCATAATAGATGTTTGGTCCTCCTGAGTCGGTACTTAATGAGACCGCACAAATCTGTGATGAGATTTGTCAAAGGAGATGTTGTGCATCTTTGTTTCCAGCTGACCACCAAGGATCTCAGTGTCTCCTTGGTCATTTTAGACTTGCTTATCATCTCGATGCAATGAAGCGGGTGAGTCAACCTCTTTGTGGAGAGGCATGAGGTGAGTGTCCTGTTCCAACTCCTGCTGCTCCATGTCTGCATCCAACTATTCAAGTGCCTGTTCTATCTCATGAGCAAAGTCTTTCCCCTACGATGGTTCACCCTGTTTTCCTGATGCCAGCTGTTCAAATGAATAAACTACTTGTATGGGCGCTGCTTCGTCTGTCTATACATGATGCGCCCCTTGCTGCATCTTCTGCTACTATGCTTCCTTCTCCTTTTAGCGTAGCTCTTGTTCTTTCCAGAGTTTCTCCCTCAACTCACACAACTCCTTCTCCGCTTCTTCCATTCTCTTCTTATCCCCCTTCCTTCGTGTGATGCGCTTGTCAGGCTACTGCCTCTTTTCCTAAATAACCATAGCTGCTTGTTCTACAAGTGGATTTGCTCGAAACTTGGAGCTTTGCTCCTCCTCCATGTGGTCGACAATCTCCCTCTTCCCTTTGTCACACACAAGTATGCTTGACTCTGCTGCCTCTGTTGTTGCTACTACTGCTACTATTGGTGCTTTCCATGATGCTGCTTTGCTAACCACTCTACGACGAAGCTAACCTATTCATTGGGTCTAGAGGAATAGTAGAAATACCTCCATGAGTCTTCTCAGCCCAATGAAATGCCCCATTTATCTAGTTGAAATGAACTCTCATGCAATGATCCTTCATAATGCAATGTGGGTCATATGGGTTGAAGCTTCGGAGGTCGAATGGGTACTTCTTCATCTATTTTGCTTCAACATCTGCTTGCTTGATACTCTGGATCTCATATAGACCAATCCATAATAGAAGCATGGGCCAAGGTGCCTTCTTCTTCTGTTGCAGTCTAGCTGTCAATCCTACCGAGATGTGATACGATACTTCCTGCATGACAAGTACGTCCAAGGAAAACTTTGGTAGAACATGCAAAGGCTTCTCCGTAATGAAAATTCGATGAAATTGTCGGATGGTGAGGTATACCAATATGGAATGCCTAACAACGCCTCCATTGCTTCCTTTGACATGCAAGGTGGATCTTGTTTGAATATCATCATATATACTGGGGTGACAAAATGGTCGGAAAGCCGTATGATTACTCCCTTGAAGCTGCATTCAGACAACAACTTGAAATATGTGTTCACAACAGTCTCCATGGGTGACCATGCCCACTCCAACCCCAAGAACTCATGTCAGGCACAGACTGCATCTAGGATGTAGGAGGACATGTAAATGTCTACATGCATGCCCTTAGGTGACTATCGAGCCTTCGTGACTTGTTCATTCACCTGATGAGCTAGCATGCTGGACCAATTGCATGATCTTCCTTCTCTAGCCAGTTGGTCCAATGCAATCACCCAACTCTGAGGAAAGGTTTTAGTGTTTTCTTGGCCACTCAGTCGACATGTGAATATGACCAAGTATTTGTATGCCTTCCTCAATATCTGTGTCTTGTAGATCTGGTGGTGTGTCATCCTAAAATGAACTAGCTCCTTTACCCAATCCCTCATAATGTCTCTGGAGTTAGCTTTGCTATTAGGAAAGCTAAATGGAGGACTCATGATAGTCATGGGCTCTGACATCTGATACATCTTGACAGAATCCCATCCCTAGAAGGTTGCGAGCTTTGTCCCACTGACACTGCTCAAGGTCATTGTCCCGGGATTAGTGTGAGAGATGATCCAGTGAATCATGTCTGCCAATGGGAACACGAGGTATCTGCATGCAATCTGGTACAAACTGGACTTGTGAATGTTCACATACACCTGACGGTCTTCGAGGTCTTCCCCAAAAATGTCTGCGAATGTTTCATTAACCTCTTTCCACTTTAGTTTGATGTCCTTGTCTAGATACAACTTCGTATCTTCATAGATCAATGGACTAGAGGACACCTACTCAACTGCTGCTCCAGCTGCAACTCCATCGGTGTCCTGTGATCCTGTTTTCTTGGAAGCCATTGAGATAGATGAACACCTGAAAGATATGGAAACAAAAAACATGCATGGCAAGAAATATGTCAGTGGAAACAAAGCAAATTTGGGGAAGGACACAACACATACCTGGGAAACTGATGAGCAAGTTTTCGCAAATTTTACTGGGAGGCTGGGTGACTGGCTGGTAGAACTGTGAAAAAGGTAGTCTTGGCTATCTGGGAAGTAGGATTGGTTGCTAGATCTGTGAAATGTGCAATCCTGTCAGGCAAATAGCTGCTCGGATTACGCATTGCACAATTCCAGCTGGGAAGAACTGTTAGCCCAAGGACAGATTTGTGCAATTTCTTGGGCCAAGTAGCCACTGTCCTCCAGAAATGCACAAAAAAGTCCTAGAGGCTAGTGATGGGAAAGAATGCACATTTCTGGAGAGGACGATGAGTCTTCCTTCCCCAGATTGCGTAATGCAGCCTTGGTGAAGGCAGAGTTCGGGCCAAGGTTGGCCCAACTTGCTGACGGGCAACTGAAAGAAACCAAGACAGTGCATGCATGGCAACTTTAAGTGATAGCATAAGTCATTGACAGTGCCTGCAAAACATGAATTAAATATTCAACAAACAGATCAACATGCATGTGCATGAGGTAGTTTGCCAGTTGGGCGAGCGTCTGTGCAAAACAATTTCATGCATGTGACAACAGTGAGATAGCAACAAAAACTGAAACAGTGCTAGGAAAAGCTAGTATACATGTAAACGACATCAAGCATTCAAACAAATCAGGCAAACAACACCTACATGAGTGAATACACAAAAAGCAATAGAACTGCTGAAAAAAACAAGTTGAGGCCACTTACCCATGAATAGCTAAGCCGGATGTGTCAAAGAGTTCTAGATGTGTTGAGACATGTCAGAGCTCCAAGATCGATGTGAATGAATGAGCTCTGATGCGTTGAATAAATAAGTTCGGTCTCATAACGCGCATGCCACAAATCTGGGAAAAAGTGACACTTGGAGGGAAACTTCTAAAAAAACTTTGTATGAAACCCGTGACTACTAAAAATAGCTCCCTAAATCACGGGATTCCCTTTTCATGTTGTGTCTTGCTATTTCGAGAAGAGCAAGTCATGCATGCATGCAAGTCAAGTCTCCTTGGTTCGGGATGGAACTGGTCAACCAGACTGTTCATGCATTCAGTTGCTCAACTACTTGGGAAAAATGCACATTCCTGGCTGGGAGATGCCATAAATTCCCAGGAGGATTGCACAAATTATAGGTAAAGCAACTTATTGCTACCTAGATTTGTGAAAATCCTGGGCTAAGAAGCCCTGTTGGGGAAATTTGCGCAAATCTTGTTGGGATTGTTGGCTGGCAGGATTGTAGAAACCTGGAGCCCAGTAGGCTGCCAAAGAGGATTGCACAATTTCTGGAGGGAAGTTTGGTCGCCCTTTAGAAATGCATAATTTTAAATGGGAAGTTGCTTAGCCTACAAGTGGACCAGGTTCAAGGGAACACCATGTGAGGGGAATGGATCAATTGTGATCGACAGACCGTCTCTGTGCGAGGAAAAGATTGAATCTTGAGTACTTGACGAAGCAAGACAAAGTGATGTGAAAGGTTGTTAGAGAGGCTCAAAAACAAGCTAAGGAAAAATTTTGGAGGGTGGTTGGAGCCACTATGACACATACTGAAAGTTGCATAGAACAAAAATACTACCCAACAATTAAATCATTAGTAAATCTTATTTTAAATATAATTATTATGTAGTTACAATAGACAATCATAGCAGGGAATGCATATGAGGGATCATTCAAGACCACTCAAATAACTTATTGGCTTATTTCATTTAAAATAATGTATTTTTCTAGAGTATGAGAGAATATACACATGAGTTTGTAAATGAAACAACAACAGTAGTAGTTTTGAATGCCGAAAAAAACTATGTAGTTGATATTTTCCTTCTTGACTGTCAAAAATTGTAAATAAAAATAGATATTACATATTTCCTTTTTGTAAGCTTCGCAAGACTACATCTTCATCATGTTCAATATATCACCCTAATCGGGGCGGGAAATTGAACCGATGACTTCACATCAAGGAGTCCTTTAACAGAGCATCCAATCACCGCCTATCCAAGACCCTATGGATAGATATTACATATGTTATAATCCTATATTGAACATAAAAAAATAAATAAAATATTGGTTAGTTGGCATAACACCAACTTTCACACCTTTTAGAAGCAAAAATACATTAAAATGCTACTTGAGAAAGTCCCATGATGACATATTATACTCACAACGTGTTATACCCACAAGTATGCATCTAACTATGTATTAATTTGATTATATATTTGTCATGTTTTCTATTTGCATCTAGTTTAATAATAATTTAAGAAGATGGCTCTTTGAAATAATTTGGTATTCATAGTGATAAGGAGAATCTAAATTCATGTTTGATAAATGATGTGAGTGAGAAGTGTGTACAATATATAGATAAAGTTTCAACAAGGACATTGATGTGTACATGAAGAAATGAATGTGCTCCAAAAAACGAAGAGTTATGCCCAAGAAGCCAAAAGCAAGATGATGTTATAGTAAGATCTGACCACTAAATTATAAAAGGGTCTACAACATCAACCAAAATGTCTACTGGTAAATTATAAAAGGGTATATCAATAAATTATAAGATCTACTGTCAAAATTGAAGTGGTTGCAAACCATTTCATCCTACGTGTTCCATAATTATTTCACTTTAAATAAATAAATTAATAATATAATAATACTATTTCTCTAAAAAAATGATACGTTACAACATAAATGTGTAAACATACTCTCAATTAAGCATTTGACAGTAAAATGAACAAACATGCAAGCCAACTAATACCTAGAGAAGTAATTAAATCACCAACTTTTATAATAATAATATATAATATATAATATATATATATATATATGCAAAATTTTTGGTTATGGAGAGACTCCTACTAGTGATCAACATTATGAATATTTGGTGACAAAATATATCTTGCGGCAACAACCACTTTTGCGGTGCATAGTCGATACCTCCACTGGGTGTAGAAATTTTAGGGGATGCATAAATGGAATTTAAGGTATTAGTTATCTATTACTAGTTGAGATTCATAATTAGATCCATTTTTCCTATTTCTTTGTTAAAGTTCGAAGGAAACAACCACATATTGGGTGTGAAAACAAAATGTGTGAAAAGTCACATCTATGGTTCATACTTGGCACCTTTGATGATGACATTAGACATTTGAGGGATTGCATAAATGAATATTAAGGTATTAGTTTTGTACTACTAATTGGAAGTTCTAATCAGATCCACTGTTCATTGTTTCTTCGTTAAAGTCAGAAGGATACAACAATCCTTGCTAGGGATGCTCGAGAATCAATGGAAAATGTTAATGGCTATGAAGAAAAATACATATAAATAATTATTGTTGTTAGAACATTAAGCCATGGTTGACTTGACCCTCAAGGTTACACATAGAGTGAATAAAATAAGTAAATGGAAGACCAATTGTAAAAGTATGTACAATAAATGAATTAGGTGATGTTTTATAAAATAAATAGTGCCCTAAATGAATATGTAAAATAAATTAAATTAAAACAACATAATAGGTGATGTTTCATAAAATAAATAGTGTTTTAAATTAGAATGTACAATGACTGAAATTAAAATACCACAATAGGGGATGCTTTTTTTATAAAACAAATAGTGTTGTAAATCCCACTGACATTTCATGTTGTCATTGATGTCAATAGGTTCATGGTGTTGCTTGTCATGTGATTGGTGATGTGTGTTTGGCTTGATGGTCTTGTTAGTTGGCATTGATGTCAACATACTTATGACTAGACCTAATTGAGATGATGTTGTGGCTACTGAGTAGAGGTGGATTCTACATGTGGTGTTGTGTTGAGGATTAACATGATGAGTTGATTTGAGATGTTTCTACTGCAGTAGGTTGAAGTGTTACTAGAATTGTAACATATGATTCTACATGTGTGGGAGGCATTAGATATGATGCTACATGTGTTGAGCTTCTTCTGCCAGCATTAGAGGTAATTGTATGGCATGATTTTGTTGCTGCAGGAGCTTCGAGATGCTTCTATAGGAGTTGGAGATGTTGCTACAGGTATTGGAGTGTTTAGAGATGTTGAGGTTGTGCTTGAGGAGTTGGAGGTGTTGGTCTTGGTGTTGAGATTGGCATAATAGGTCTTGCATGTCATTGACTTTTTCTTAGCCCATTTCATTAGGTGCAGACTTGACATAGAGGCTTAGAGATGTGTTAAGGAGATGAATAAGATGATCCATTAGGTGGCAGAGGTTTAGGGCAAAAGGATGTTTTACCTTAGCTTTAGCCTCAGTTGCATGGGGCTAAGATTTTTGGAGCGACTGGAAGGCTCCAGTCGCTGGAAGAGAAGCCTATGGGAGAAACTATAAGTCTTAATCACATGGATTCAATGCTATGAGAGTGACTGAAGGCTTTTCACAAGTTTTTTTCCATATTTCTCGTGCTTCTTAGCTAATTTTTACGTTATGGCGACATTCTTGATCAAAAAAATTTTGGTTTATGGTCGGAAAAGTTTTTGGGACCTCCAGAAGTTGATTAAAGTTGAATATATCAAAAGGAAAGTGGATTTAGTGGTTTGATAGAGTCAATGAGTTGAATCCAAATGAAATCAAGCATATGAACAAAGTTGTGAAGCCCAGTATTTCTCTGTAATTATTGAGTCGAGAAAATGAGTTATGTTATCACAGTTTTTAGTATGAAAATTTTTAAAGCCCTGACAATAGGAGTGTCAGCATGAATTTGTAATAAATGGGGTTAAAGTGCTGACAATGGGAATACATTAATTGCGTGCACACTTTCCAAACAAATGAAAATGATTTTTTTAAAACACAAAGAGGCTTTTTTCCATAATGAACGCATTTACAAAAACCTCTCTCGTTTTTCTAACAACTATCACAATTTTGGAGTTTCAAAGGGATCAGTAGACCCTATTTTTCAAGAATTCGTGAGGAAAAAGCTCATGGTCAGCTGTTGACTTGGATGTCCCCTCATCAAATTCGAGTTGGTGATCCTTATCTCCAACCATCACTCCAACAACGACATGATATTCATATGCAAATAGGGTTGGAAAGTTTTATATGCATGTATTTGATATGTTCGCTATGATTTTTAGACTTTGTAATTAAAGCTTTGGTATAAAGATGTTTTAGTTAGTTGTGTCTTTCTATAAAGATGAGTTCTGTAGAATGAAAAAGGGTTGGAATTTTTTGGCAGAACCTTTGATATAGTGTATACTTTTTTATATCAATTTAAATTACTATGTTCAACGTTATTTTCTTAGAGTTACAAATATTCTTGTGTGACAGGTTTCCTATCCATCTTGTAGTGTTTGTCATCTCTTTTATTTTAATATCTTTTCCACACGTCTTCTACATTTTGGAAATCAAGTTAGTAAAACTGAACTTTTCTTTTCAACTTAGATTTACCATTACCAAAGTGTTATATGTTTGTCGACTTAAATATCTTTAACAAAATTCACTAGTTTCTTTGTTTTTGGTATTTATTTCTCTCTACTTCTATCATAGCTAAATAATAAATTGTATAATAAAGTTGTTGCTACCTTGCCTTTGTATTTTGTTCATATAACCTATAGGCAGTAATTTTTTGTCAAGCTAGCTCCATGCCCAATGGTTTTTTCCTGTCCTTTCCATACCAATGTTTCTTAAATCCAATCAAATCTAGTCATTGTGTTGAATACATAACCAATCATTCTGAATGAGTTATAGAAGGTACCCCCCTTTAGATTGAAAGGGATAGCTTTAAATTCAAGAGATTGGTTGGAGGTTACCTTAGAGTTTTTCTCGTAGCTAGGTTTTTCTCTAACTGATAAAAAATTCATCTACATATTGGAGAAATTTCATCGTTAATATGGTTGATTCTCCTAGTGTCTTCAGTGAGTATGAGATTGGAGAACAATGTGCAAGTTGTGTGAGTTGTCTAGTGCAAAATTTTCTGAAGCAGTTTGCAGCAGTGGTAGTAGTGAGCTGAAGTATGTTTCAACCATTACCTTTTTGCAGTGAATAAGATTTTGATGCATGGATTGGAGTAGTGGTAGTGAGATTTCATTGCAGTATGTGGTGCATTTAGGGTTGGAGTATTTATTTGTGATTCAACTTTTGTATGAGCTTTACTAGAAGTTGTTGTAGTGTTCATGTTGAGTAGTTCTGAGTTCCAATATGAAAATGTATGAAACCAGCACCACATAGAGGAGAAGAGTTGGGTGACTCAGGCAAAATCAATATTAGTGAGCATAGTTCCAAATCCAATGGTGGTTGGATAGTTCGGCAGAAATTGGGCGAGCCTTTTTTGTCGTGGTAGCTTTTAGTAGATCAGAGTCTATAGACTCATTGATAGTTCAGGAGTAACCAGGCGAGGATCGTTGATCATGGTGGCCTTCGTAAATGGTAATCCGTAGATCCACATGAGAAACAATCTCCATTTGATAGTATCCATATTTCTAACTCTATGTAAATAATTGTTTGACATAATAGAATCTGAGCAATGCAACAACAACGAGTGATTTTTTTCCCTGGAGAGGGGTTTCCACTAGAAAGCCCATGAGACATCCTTGTGTCCACTGTTTTGATTGTTTTTAAAATTGCATTTTTATTTTTGGTTCTCTTATATATCGTTTTGTGTTTAAGTTGATGCATGGTTAAAGATTAATTAATTTTAGAAAAGTTTTATAAGTTCCATCACTACTAATTCACCCCTCTTAGTAGTGATCTAGTTTCCAACATTTCCTTCACCATTCCTTTGCTTATCTCAAATAAAATGCATAGCTTAGAAAACAAAATTTCTAAAAAAATGTCAACCCATTTAAAAAAAATGAAAACATATACAAAAGTACATCGTAACAACCTGATATAATTGTAACAACCTGATATAATAAAATGAGATCTTTTACAAGAGTACACAATAACAACCCAAGAGGACAATTTTAACATTCAATCACCATCACCATTATAGCAACTTGGTAGAATAAAATGAGATCATGTGCAAAATATCATGATAAAATACAAACAGAATAATTTAGGGACTGACACCAATAGGTATGAGGAATCAAATATACAACCACCAAACATAGAAGAAAATAATCAAATACTACTATAACATTAGTCCCAAATTTCATGCACAATTACACATAAAATAAAGCATATTCAACAAAATATTTTGCAACAAAAGAACCATCAACCATAACTCAAATGTGGACATGCATTTTCACTCTTGAAACATCTCTCGGGTAAACGACAAAAGTGTGGTATGTGTGGGTATCTGATTTACCAAAATTAACCAGGATTACACCTAAACCTGACTGCATACGAAAGAACAGTTACAGGGGTTTGGGCCCATGCCCATCCTAGAAGCATACCAATGAAATATAGACGTCTCTAGAAATATCCCTTACAATCAAAAGTATCCCAACAACTTCAATGCACCATACGCTAACCCACTATTGAAATGACTACGGAAGTATGGTGTGGATGCCTAGTAAACCAACTATGGAATATATAAAAATAGACTAATCTAATTCAATTTGTAAGTTTCAAATGATTACCACAATGACCGTGTACATAAGAATAAACTATTTAGTAATCTCTTTGTTAGAAAATTCAAAAGATTACAATGAAAATCAATTATCTGGGCAGTGTAGTCTTACTGAGCTGAGCAATATAGAATGAGGCAAGCAATATAGATTGAGCTGAGTAAAGAAATATAAAACTAGGAATGCAGACTGTGCTGAGCCAAGAAATACAAACTAAGTTAGCATCTTATTGAGCCTAGCAATACAGACTGAGCAATCGTACAGACCGTAGGGTGATATACCATTTCCAATGCTCTGAAGATGGAGAAATATCACGTTCTAGTAAGCAGATGGTGTTTCATTAGTTTAAGTGACACATTAGTATGGGCAAGCGTGACCATAGCTTCAAGGGACAAGTGAGTAGGGCAAGGCGCAATCAATCGTGTGGTGGAAACATGCGGACATTGTTTCAATTTTACTATTTAAAAAGTATTTATTAAACATTGTAACACACAAGATGATAGCCATTAGTGAAATCACGATGCTCTATAAAGTATAAATTCCCTAGGCCAACAAAAACCCAATTCATAGTGATAGAGTATAAATTCCCTAGGCCAACAATTAGTGTTGCTTTAAAGATAATCCCCATATAAAATTTGAAAACATCATGAAATCAAATCTAAAATGAAATCAAGGTAAAGCAAGAAATTGTATAGGATTATCGACATAAGCTAAAGATACAGGAAACCTTGCAAACAACAATCTCGAAATAAAGGAAAAATTCAAAGTAACATACCATAAATAAAACAATATTTCCACAAGGAAGGACACATGAAGAAATACCTTAACATAAAACAAAAAGAACATTATTTAGAGATTGGTGTGCCTTTTGATATATGTTAAGCTCATGATAATTTTTCCTAGCATGGTAGTTGTTATTCAAACTTTTATTTTAAAAAATCATTGAAATAAAGCCCTAAACAAGATATGCAGCTTTGGCCAAAAGTTTTAAAGCTTCATCAAATTCTCTTTTATATATCTTTGCTTCATGATCAAATTGATAACATTAAACATTAAGTAAGTCTTAATAAATAAAAAAATAAGGATAATAATTAAAAGAAATATTTAATTAAGTTAGGCGTGAGTAAGATGATAAATAAAAGCTTGAGGAAAATTTATAGTGCCTTTCCTAATGATGACTCATTCTTAGCCTAAATGTTTTCATAATTGAATTGATTCAAATGAGAAAAAATAATACAAACTAACTAAACAATTACTAAACTTAAACTAATCTACATGAATGCCCAAAACTAGGTAAAATCAAACTTCTAATGGATTTAGTCATGTAAATGTAAACCTACAAAGTACATCATAAATTAGTAACATAAGTTTAAATAATATTAAAAAACATGAAAAAATTGAACTATGTACACTTATATCAAGAATATACAAGAGAAGAATATATTTATTTACAGGAACATTAGAGGAAATTTCGGCGTAAAAGTGCCCATGAAATTTTCATGTAATTTCCATGTCATAATACGTAAACTAATCAAAATCCTTTAAATTTTAAAAGAGATACATGTAAATATTTTGGAGGGAAAAGAAAAAAACTACTTTTGGTTGTATTTTTGGCTTATCTCCTTATAAGTTTACTCAAATTTCAAGTGTACACACTTTGATGCAAAATTAAATTCCACATCCAATGAGTACCCATTATGCATACTTCCAAGAAGACCCAAATTGATAAAAAATGAAGATACATTAAAAAACGTGTTGAACATGTTTTTTTAATGTAACTTCATTTTTTTTATCAATATTTCTTTAGGTGCGATACGAGGTAAAGTTAACACGGATGATTCGTGGAGTTTGCGTTAATGACACAACAATTACCCCTTCACTTACGAGACCTTATGGTTGTTGCCACCTCTCGCTCGATCTCTTATGGTTTCCTTCTCTAGATCTAGTTGAAGCCCCTTTCAATGGTTCAGTAGTTGATTCGGTTGGAGTTTTTCGTGATGGCAGTATCACTGCCATCATTGAAAGCTACAACAACAGTTTCTAAGGATGAGATCAGAAATATTTTACAAGACATGAAAGTAAACTTGCTAAATTCACTTTCAATGTAGCTCGACACCCTTAAGGCTAGTAAGAAGCACGAAGAGATGGAGAGGGAGACGATTTTTCCCCAATTTCACAAAGAGACATGTTAGACATGAATGCCCATTAAATGTTGTATCAATCTGTAGCATCTGTGCGGACAATCATGATACAAGCAACTTCCCCCAGTGACCAAGCCTCCAAGTAGTTTCTAAAGGTGCAGATCATAATGTTGAGTAAGTCTGCTTTATAAATCTTCGTTTTCATACTTTGGGTTATAGACACCCTTGAAAACTGCTCCATAACTGGACATACTTATTGGATCTATTCCAGACATGTATATATATATATATATACATATACATATACATATACATATACATATACATATACATATATATATATATATATATATATTCTTGATTGGCACATTGACTAGATCTATTCTGGTTGGCACTATTTCTGGATTTATTCTAGACATACTTGTTTATCGAATCGTGACAACCACTATTGATCTATTCTTGAAATTGATCTGATCTATACCCACCCCAACCAAGATCAGACAAGTAGAGCCCAGATATAGTCAAGTTTTGGTATAGATAAAGAAGTTTTGGATAGCAGAAGTTTTGCATACGTGTCCCTTAACTGTGGTTTTATTTTTACCTTTATTTACTTTTGTTATATGAAATTTTCACCAGGGATATTATCGAACCCTCCCCCTTGGGGGGACACCATCCTCGGTGTTAAACCACATTGTTGGCTTGAGGGATCTGACCTAGGTTCAACATTAATTAGCCAAACAAATCCCTACACTACGGGCCCTTTTGGCATCAGCTCGCAGAGCGTGGACTAAAGTCTCACCCAAAGCAGTATGGGGAGATGCTGGAACTAAGTTTCCGCACCCTGAGATGGTTGTGAAGTCATTTGATTTATTCTATCCTTGCCTTCGCGCCTGTGATCTCGCTCTAGGGCTTTTAAAAAAAACTCTCTATTCCGGCTTTCAATACCTTCACGAAAGTATACGATCGACCTTCACGCAGACCTAACCTGGGGCTCAAGTACTTTTGCACTATTATGGCAATGCGCCATGTAGATTCCTCAATTACCCTAACTGATGTGCTTATTTTTCTGAATACTTAAAGTTATCACCGCGTAATCAGATATTCGTAATTACGTTTATTTATTCAATGTAACTGCATTCATTCGCGCACCATAGGAGCATAATAAATAAAATTTATACACAAAATATCCAAACCTATCAACATAACAAATATACGGAAATTGTAGAATAACTCTTATTAATATCTTCCAAGTGTTACAGACTCTATTCACCCTGTGCACATAGCTGCAGGGGTCCATGCACTCAGCTACGGACTTCTACCCTAGGCCTTTGCACACTCAGCTGCGGAGCCTCTACCTACGCTACAACCCAAGACTTAGATTTCTTGCTCTAAGGCTATGACTCTCTTACATGTTGTGTCTCCTAAACTACTTAGAGATGAGCTCTTTTTATACAATCCCATGGTCTGCAGACCATGGGTAGATCTCTTACAACTGACTTTACTTTACAAAACTAAGGGTAGACTACCCTTTATGACACATAACAGCTTCGTGCTCCATGACCACAAAATGCGGAGTCTTTACAATAATATTAAAAAAATTGACTTAAACATGGGCTTTTAGCCCCAAAACTGCCCTTGGGAGTCCCGCTCCCAACAGGCCCGCAACACAAACATTGTGACTCGCACTCGAGTCACTCAGTAGGCATGGAGATATTTGCGCAAAGCTTTTCCAACTCGACCCTGATGACCGTAACTTCGGCTATGCACTGAGCTGCTGCCTACTTTGCATCTTCAACTTCTTTCTCAGTTACTACCCCTGCGCTATCAGCCTAGAGCTGTTGTTGTGTCACTTTAGAGTCACAAGCTTGCCTTCAATGTTTCCTGTGACTACATAAGCTTCCTCCATCCAGGGTTTTAGTTGCACCTTCAGCACTGCTTCCTTATGCAGTGCTGCATCCACCTATTCCTTCAACTGCTTGGATTCCTGCAGCTTGGCTGTTGGCTTGTTGGGGCTTGACCCAGGTTCAGAGGTGATTTAGCCAAACAAATCCCGAAACTACCAGCCCTTTCGGCAACAGTTCGCGGTGCGCGGATTGAGGTCTCACCTAAGGTAGTAAGGGAGGGTGTTGTAACTAGGTTTCCACACCCTAGGGATGTCTTGATGATTGTTGGTAGGTTCGCGATTCGACCCTTCGCACATGTTGCTTCGCGCAGCTATCTATCCCTTGCAATCGTGAATCTGCCTTCGCGTAGCTCTGTTTACAATGCAAAGAAAGTATTGCCCTGATTTCTTATTCTTACTGCATTATTATTAGATTACTTAACTTATTTGTGTGAGCCTAGTATTCTTATTTATCATTCAACATTCATATAAGTGTGCACAATCATCAAACAGTTTAAATGCATAAATGTAAGAAGAAACACAGATACACAGTATTTAGAATCAACCTTATCTTTATTAATATTCAATCCTAATTACAGACTCGACACCGCCCTCACACTCAGTTGCAGGGGTCCATGCACTTAGCTGCGGACTCTACTAGGCCTCTACGCACTCAGCTGCAGAGCCTCTTCCTACTACTACGACCCAGTATACTTAGACTCTTCTTCTATGCTCGAACCATTCCTCTTATTATCTCTAATTCGTTATTTTTACACTTAGAGCCTTGCTCTATTTATACACTCCCATGGTCTGTGGACCATGGGTAGGCCGACATTACTTTACATTACATTACAATATTTTAGGGCAGATAGCCCTATGACTCATCTTATACTTCGCGGAGTCTTACAAAACCTTTGACCAAAACTTGGGCTCTGAGCCCCAAAACATGCTACGGGGGGGATTCCATGCCCAACAGGCCCCCAACGCAATCATCGTGACTCATCCTGAGTCATTTTCCTGGTGTGGGGATCTTGGCACAGAGCCCCTCCAACTGTTCTCATACTGCTCGGAGGTTCGTGGCACACTGTTCTGTTGTTTGCTAAGCCTGCTGCATGCTTGCTGAGTTGTGTCCTGACCTTGGTAGTGGCATCTGCTGTGTGTGTTTATAGTCCCGTGCCTTGATCCAACTCCTCGGGTCGCGAAGACTGTGTTGCGGTCGATTAGTCAGAGATCCAGTCCACCCATGTAGGGCTTCAAGCAACTACCATTTACCTTGCCGGGGAAGGGTTCGCCATTTAATTTAACTAGCTAGACAATGTCTCTGTCTATAACCTCCTTAACCACATATGGTCCTAGCCAGTGCATTTTGAATTTTCTCGGGAATTTTTCAAAGTTACTATCATACAGTAGTACTAAGTTTTTTACCTTGAATGTGCACAACTTGATATGACGATCGTGCTAGGCCTTTTCACACTACTTTTGTACCTGCTAATGAAATCCAACCAGAAATCTTTCTTCCTTGAGTTCTTATAATTGTGTGATCCTTTCTTCCAAGGCTTCGTGGTCCGACATGCCTATGAGTGTTGCTATTCATAGACTAGGTACGACGTATTCCATTGGCATGATAGCTTCCGTGCCATAGACTAGCTGGAAAGGTGTCTAGCCCATCAATCGTTTGCACACTGTTCTGTATGCCCATAATACGACATGTATGGGTAGGTCCCAGCCGTTTCGCTACGCGTTACATACTTTGGTCAGCGCAGTCTCCAGTATTTTGTTGAATGCCTCTACTGTCCCATTAGCTTGCAGGTGATACGGTGTACATTGCTGATGATACACTTGGAACTTTGCTGTGAGCGCGCTAATGGTTTCATTCTGGAAAAGTGTTCAGCGATCACTCATTAAGATTTTTGGACAACCAAATCATCTCAAAAAATTTTCAAATAAAAACATCGCAGTTGTAGTGGCCGTGTAGTCCTTGGCCTGCTGTGCTTCCGCCCATCGTGTCAGTTACTCTGTCGCGGTGATGATGTAGTGCACACCCGTATTTCCCTGAGGTTTGATCAGTCCCACAAAGTCGATTGCCCATTTTTCCAATGGATGCAATGTCATTTGTGGATTTAGTGGCATCTCGTCCCTTCGTGATGATTTTTCAGTCCTTTGACATATGTCGCAGGCTCGACAGTCCGCTTTCGAATCCTAGTGCAAGGTTGGCCACCATAACCCAGTGCGAATAATATTTTGTGTAGTCACGCATCCTTCATAGTGCCCTCTTGCAACACCCCATGTGATTCCGCAAGGATCTGACCTCGTTCAAATTTAGGTACATATCTTTGCAATATCTCATCATTTCCCATTTTGTAGAGGTGCCCCGTGATGACAGAAAATTTCACCATGCACACCACTAATTCCTTCTTTTATTGGACTGAGTATTCCTTCAGTGCAGTCCTTGTTGTTAGAAACTAGATTATTTCCTCGAAGTGGCCATCTGCGATGTGCACTGCGAAGAGTTGTGCATCAGATAGTCCCTCCTCCAAATTTGTTGGTTCCTCGCTCGTCTCAATTCGTGACAAGTGATCTGGTCCTACATTTAGGCATCTCGGCTTGATGATGACCTCAAAGTCATATTCTTGAAGCAGTAAAATCCATATGCATATGCGCGCCCCAAACACAGGTTTGTTAACCAGGGATTTTAACGCGGAATGATCGGTATATATCTTGAAATGTTCACCAAGTGAATAGTGTCGGTATTTTTGGAGTGTGTACACCATTGCCATCCCTTCACACTTAATAGTAGAGTAGTTCTTTTTGTCTTTGGACAATCTCTAACTTGCAAATGTGATCGGGTGATCCACGCCTTCCTGCGTGAGTATGGCTGCCAGCACAATACACGACGCATCAACATGTACATGAAATTCCACGTCCCATTTTTGGAAGACCAAGATGGGAGCGGAGGCCAGTTTCTCTTTTAGGACATCCAAAATTTTCATGCAATCATCATTCCAACAATATATAGCATCCTTTTTCAATAGCTTTTCCATCAGTGCTGTTATTTGGGCATAACTTTTGATGAACTTCCTATAGTATCCAGTGTGCCCAAACATAGAGCGTAGCTGTTTAACACTTCGCAGTGCTTCCAAAATCAGAATAATAGAAATCTTTATAGGGTCCACCATCAGGCCTTGTTTACAAACCACATATCCCAGCAGGTTTCTAAAGGGAATGAGGAATTTGAACTTCTTAAGGTTCAATGCAATCTGGTGTTGGCGGAAAGTATCCAACATCAAGCATAAGCTCGCTACATGGTGTTTAACTATTCCAAAGACAGTCCAATCATCCAGATAGACATCCAAGAACTTGTGGATCTATTATTTGAACACGGCCACCATGATGCGTGAAAATATAGCTGTCACATTCTTCAGTCCAAAGGGCATAACAATGTATTGAAAGAAGCTCCATTCTGTTACAAAAGTCGTTTTGCTCCTATCTTCTGGCACGATCTTGATCTGATGGTACCCTGAGAAGCCATCCGTGAATGAGTAAGCTTTCTGACCGCCAACATTCTCCAATACTTCATCTGTGAATGGTGTCAGGAATGGATCATGTACACAGGTGTCATTAAGCTTTCTGAGGTCCACACATATTCTTTTTTCACCTTTTTATTTTTTTCTCCTATACTACCATAGGACTCACCCAGTCAGATTCTTCTACTGGTTCAATAAGTCTGGTTGCGAGAATTTTGTCTAATTCATCGCAGACCTTTTCTTTATACTTTGGATTCAAATGGTAAGGCTGCTGCTTAACTGGCGTCACATTCAGTTTCAGAGTGATCTTCATCATCCCTAAGTCGCCAATTATCCCTTTTAAGTCTGTAATTTTGGTTGGGAACAAGTCTTGGTATTCGTGGAGTAACTCAACGACCTTATCTACCGTAGCATCATCCCAATAGTCCCCAATCGTCGCGTACTTTGGCTTCACTTCTGTGCCAATGTTTACCTGCTTTGTTTTTAGTGGTGCGGTGATGTTAGGATCCTCAATTGATGGTCCTCAAACCATGCGACAACCTTCTGTTTTTGGAATATTAATATTTCGTGGGTCTTCCTCATCCTCTTCCACCTACACATTATAACATTCTAGGGTGCTGCTTAACTATGTCACCCATATTGGCCGAAGCATTTCCAGTGGCTCCTGTGGTCTTTTGAAGATGGCAACTTTTACTTCTTACAGCGCATCGTGAACAGTATCCAACCAAAGGTCTTCAAATGTGAACATTAACAGAAATCCCTCGCGCAAGACATCCCATTCCCCCGTACCATGTTGGAGCTCTATCTCAATATACCAGTTCATGGGTATGACATCCAGGGTATGGTAGAATAAATCTACCCATTCAGGTTGTGGCTCTTCCCCTTAGGCCTTGGTCCATTTTGCAAGGTGTGTGCATGGGTCATCTCGTCTGTCATATTTGTCTTCTAGCCGTATATGCAGTTTCCCAAATCGTAGGCGTATCATCCCTCTGCATCTGCGCCAGTCCTCAAAATTTCCTTGATTTGTACCCCACCATCGTGCGGGTGTTGTGCACACTGCCCACTTCAGCGCATCGAACAACTGCTATTCTGGTACTGCGCTTTCAAATTTCTTCAGAAATTCATCCACCACTGACAATCCATCATACATAGGCAGCTCCCTTGCCTCTATTGTCACGCAACACAGTGTTCTAATCATCATGTTGCAATAAAGCGTTGTTACTTTTTGTAGCCGATTCTTCCATCGCTCTACTTCTTCGTCTGAATCCGAAGTGCAGGAGCTTTCGTGCTCCCGCGAGATTCTCCCATCTGCAGTCAGATTCAACCAATCTTGGTATCACACAGTTATATTGTAAATACAATCAAGATTATCATCACTATCATCATCGCACACTGGTTCAGTCTAGTGCACTCCTTCGGCTAGATCCAGTGGTACTACTGCACGTAGTGACTTTTTCTCAAAGATCATTTTGCTCTTCTTCAGATTTATGACTCCGTCCATATCGGTGGCCCAGTCTATTCCTAGCAGTGTGAGATAGGGCTTATCGTCCATGACCATCACTATTACTTCAAAATCTACCTACGCGCTCGCACCCTCAATATATAATATTGCCCCTTGTAATCTCCCCATGGGGGAAATCTTCTGTTGGTTCGCCATTTGTAATTCAATAGGGGACCATTGTAACATGGGTCTGCCCATGTGTTCCCATGTTTACTTTGGTAATACATTCTCGTCTGAACCCAGATCTAGGATTACCTGATCCATTTCATACTCACCAATTTGCGCAGTCAACCTCATTTCCCTTCCAGTGCACAATGCATGCTTCCCCAGTTGTTGGACCACGCACGGTTCTCCTAACCCCACACACCTGGTGATCAGTTCTTGTAGTCCCTTAACTTCTTTGCTGTCGCACAACAATTTCATGCATGTCTCCAGAAAGGTAATGAGCATTGAAGGATCCATTCCTGGTTCTAGTTGATCCTTACTACCTGAAGTGGAGGCCTATGTGAAGCTCTTCTTAGCTTCCATGAATGTCTCCTTTGCGCATTCTAATTCAAACTCGGGTTCCTTTGTAGGAGCCTTGTGAACCCATGTAATTTTCTTCTGGGTGCTTCCCCTTATCATCTCCCGTGGTCATTCCGCTTTTGAGCATCATGTCTATATTTGGGTCTTCTTCACACAGCTCAAACCTCATCATTTGTATATTCTGAGTTGGAGGGGGCTGGAATACCCATTTTTCGCGCATCCTTGTGATCAATGAATGACAGTCCTTTGTCTCATGATCAAACTGAACACAATACAAACATGATATCCTTGTCGTGTTGGTACAATCGTGAGCATTGTGCCCCGGTCCTTTGCAATTGTAGCAAATTAGTTGTTCGCAACCCCTTCCTGGTTCCATTCCACCTCGTCCTCAACCATGCCCTTGAAATCCAGTGTGTGCCATCCCCTCATTTGGGTCGAGGGCTCGCGTTTTAGTTTGCACCCTATAGGTAGGGGTCTGATCCTCCATTAGTTCATAACTGTGGAAAGTGCGTTCATCGTGGCCTACCGACCTATAGAAATTGCAAAACAATTGTTGGGATGTTTGTGTATACTTCTGCAACAAATGACAATTATCCGTAGTGTGTTTCCCTCCTATCTGATAGATCGTGCACCATAAAATAGGTGTCACGCTCGGTCATGCCTGTGCCTTCAGTCTCAATGGCATCGGCCCGAATCCTGCCAAGTAGTTCTCGAACACTGGATAGTGATCTTTGTCGTGGCCCTGGCCTTTGCATTTTATGCACCATACATCCTCATGTGCCTCTGGCCGAGATGCCCTATCCTATTCCAAACTCTACATTTCCAGACATATATTCTGTAGCTGCATGTGGATTTGTTGGACTCTGAACCCAGGGTCTTGTATAGGGGTCTTATGTAATCTCATTGTCATTTCCAATCCTTCAGCCTGGGTGGAAAGTTTCTGCTGTGACAACGTCGTCCTCAAGTGCAGTGTTAGAGATTCTATAAATTATGTGCAATGTTGTCCATTCATCAATGTCATATTGGCTTCGCGAATCGTACTCTTCATCCGTTGATCCAGATCCCAAGGGGTCTCACCCGGGAGCATTGCGATCTCTTTAAACCCGATGATTGATTGGGTTTCTGACTTTGGCCTGATTTATTCAGCGTAGCCTAGATTTATGCAATTCCTGCATTTGGGTGGGCATTAGAATGCTTGACATACCATGTTAATGCGCGATCCTGCAACGTGCTTACCAGCGTGGCTTTCTTAATATTGTCATCCGTGACACCTTGTGCTTCCCATATCACTCTTACCACGAATCAAAATTGGTTTATATCCTCATTCCCTACTCCTTTGAATACTGGTAGTTTGATCGTGCTTGCCATACTACACTGTGGAGGTGGCGGAGGTGCAGTGGGTGGAGATAGAGGTAAGGGGGGTGAAATAGGTGACAGTGTGGGTGGAGGTGGTAAACGTGGAATTCGCTGGCTTATCAAACTGACCGCGCTTCTCGGAGAAACCTTCATGAGCTTGTCCCTGCTCTCCCGCGAGGGTGAAATTAAGGGATTGTTTTCTAATTCCGCTTTTGTAGATCTTCCCGCTCCACGTAGTCCCAAACATTAATTTATTTGCATAACTCAATTTTCACACAATAGCATCTTAATCCAAGTTTTCAAAGATTTAATATACTTACCTCGTGGTCCCTTGAGGAAACGTCGTTCTGCCTCACTGTAGCTAACGGTCATGTCTACTGCAAGCTCAGTGATAAATCCTCCTATTATCCGGTCAAGCCAATGGTCCATAGCTCGAGCGATCTTATCTTCTGACGCTTCTAGTCTGCCCACTAATTCAGAGTCCACACTATTGGTTTGTCGTGCCCACCTTCCCTAACTGTCGGCTAACTTCACGATCCACTCATAAAGCTCAAAAGGAAAGGATGCAAAGAAAATTTCATGGATTTCCGTATACAGGTAGCGCTCCAACCATTGTTCCTTAGATACTCGTGGAGTTCTATTTTCCTATATCGCGAACTCATGAATCTTCTTTTCCAACCACTCTTCAATTTCTTTCTTTGTTGGGTTCCAGTGGCACGACATCAGACATCCCTTATGTAGATCCCGATCCTAGCAATGGAACCATTTGTTGGCTTGTTGGGGCCTAACCCAGGTGTTATAGACATTTTTGGGCACTTCAACCCCAATCATAAATGTCCATAAACTGAGGGCTCCTAAGTCCCTAAAAGTATTGCTTCACTTCCTAAACGAACAAGGTCAGCTGATTACATCATCTCCCAGAAGTTCTCCACTAAAAACTGCTCAGAAATGGTCAAAACTGGACCATACTGAATACGCAGTGCAGAGGGTGCGATGCATATCACCTTCCCAGTGTAAAGGGTGTGATGCGTACTGAATGGCTCCTCTGTAGGGTGCGATGGTCGGGAATGGACAAATGGCAGGGACAAATTGCGAGGTGGAAGATCATGGAATCTTCAAGAAGCTTCCCCTCTGACACTTGCCTCTCTGTTTTCGACCAGGGATGAGTAAGAGATCATCATTTTCCAAGTGGAATCAAGAAATATCAGAGAGAGGACACTAATCAAGACCCCAAAAGATGACTCACCCCCTACAATCATCTATATATGGATCCCTCATCACAGAGATCCAGAGTCTGAAATCTTGTATCTTGTAGAGAAGTGTTGTTGATTTTCTCGTGTAATTTCATAGTGTTGGGTGATCTAAGATTTACTTTAGGTGAAGAAGGGCTTTCTTGCTAGAGGATGATGCTGGGTCAGAAAATATGGTTATAATCCTCTTTCTATTCTTGATCTTAATAAAGCTATTCAAGTTTTCCTCCATATTCTTGTATGTTTGCTTATATATGCATTTGTATGGTTAACACATATCTGGTCCCGTGTTATTTATGAATATAGATCTTTGTTCTTCGATAGTAGTATGTTGCTGTGATTCCACAGGTGCTCTTTGAAGCTGGGCAGACGAAGAAGAAGCGGCAAAGGCCTATCAGGAAGGAGAGGAATCAAACAAGGAAACCAAGCGCAGGACTAAGGTTGGTCTCCTTTGTTCCACTCTTATCTATTTTCATAAAGGAAAGCGAAAGTAGACTTGTTTGTTTCTAAGATAGCTACCAGTCTTACTGGGAATGGTAGCTCCGAGTGTACCCTATTCCTAGTAACAAAATGGTGACCATACTAGGGAGCGACTAGATTTTTTGTTAGCCTATCTTTGTTTCTTTTATAAACTTACAGACGGAGCCTGAAGCCAAGCCAGCTAGCCTTTGAACTGCATTTGTTATGCAAATGCAAAGTAGATCAATGCTACTTTAGTCTATCTCCAGGTTTTGTTTATGAATTAAACAACCGATCTGCAAACATTCTAATTGCCCTAAGTGGTGGCTCTAGTAACCTCCTTATATCAACCCCTGTGATTTACATATACTGAACATCACTTACTCGGCCTAAATCCCTGAACTGAATTGTAAATTGTGAGTAAAAACCCATTTAAAGTCTCGCACTGGTACCATTGCACCCTGCCTTCAAGGCAGTCTATATGCATCACACTTCCCGTGTGTAGTAGGTGCGCTGCATACTGAATTCAGTGTGTGATAGGTGCAATGGTCAGGGAAGGTTAACTTTACCTTCAGACTTTGGTTTTTTCCTCACTATTTTCAGTTCTATTCAAGAGTTTTGTTGTCTGTGGTCAGTGTATCTCTATGAAAATCCCCTTCTCTTACATCATTCTGCCTCTATTGTGCAAAGAACTGTAAGTGTTTTTATGTATTGTGCGCCATTTTCAGTTCTCTTTTGCAAAGAAGTAGCATAGTCGAACTATCGTTTCTAAATATGAAAGTGTTGTAGTTGTTATTTTCAGTTATAGAAGAGAATCCCATTGTTCTTGATAGTCAATTATATAGTTACTATTGTATATGATTTGAATTAGTAGTTTTTAAAGTGTCGAAAAGCAATTTTCATTTCGAAATCGCAAAGTGTCTCTCTTACCTTCACTTCATTTTGAAAAGAAATTTGGTGAGTATTGTCGCTTCGAAAATAATTTAGATTTGCACATAGCTTTCTTATCATCATTCATACATTAAGAAGGCTGAAAAC
Source organism: Pinus taeda (assembly GCA_000404065.3). Lineage (NCBI taxonomy): Eukaryota > Viridiplantae > Streptophyta > Pinopsida > Pinales > Pinaceae > Pinus > Pinus taeda. The sequence goes on from APFE031682921.1 coordinate 25,533, forward strand.
AAATACATGCATGTGCATTTGCATTTACACTGCTTGGTTTGATTAAGGACAGTGCATTTAGTGTGTGCTCTGTGCTCTTTGTTGAAAGATTCTCTACTTTCTTCCATTAGTAGCTAAGATTTTCATTGCCAAAAGAAGATTAAATGTTTGTTTATCATCTTAGACTGCATTTTAGAAATTGTATACAAATCATGCAGTGAACCTGAAAGGAAAATATTTAAGCAAGATCAACTTAAAATAAATTTAATGAATCTAACAACGCTTTGGAACCTAATGCACAACATCTAGAGGTCTAGACTAGAGACGTATTCCAGCGTCATAAAACCTGGTAAATGTTGTTTTCATTGTTGGTTGGGTGATTCCTCCACTCTGAGACGACAAGTGTCAGTACAGACTTGTGCTCCCACGTACCGTCGAGTATATATTGGGAGACCACAATAGGCCGCATCCTTTATCCTTAGGAAGCCGTGTCTGCCGCCCTATCGATCGCAATGCACTGAACACAACATTCGGGAAGATTGACTGCCATACCGTAAAAAGTATTCTGCAGTTTTACGATTGGTTTGGTAATCCCCTCTTCCTAGATCTCCAGAGAAGTCTATTTTTCTCCTTTTTAGACTCCTTAAAAGAAAAGGTCCATTTGAGCACTTGTCACTTCAGGCTCACTAAAAATCGAAGGCGACTAGAGTCATCTTTTGTTTTTTATCGACTCTTTAAAATTGAAAAACAAGTTGTGTCAAAAGGTCTAAAATTTATTTTAATTAGAATAACATCACAAATTCCCCCGTTGGTCTTTAGGTTGAGAAAATGGAGTCTACTAACCAAGGATTTCCCTTTGGAGGAAATCCTAGTCCTTTCTCCTCTTGGGGAGATGTTGGTGCACCCCATATGGCCACATTGTCACTTCCAAGGTTGACGATTGGTTTGCCCGTCTGGCTCTTCTCTACCTCCGTCGTTCAGAATCTCGTAATTCTTGAACAGTTAAGTCAGCGACTAGATGATACTAGAGTTGCCCCCCAACCTTCTATTTCGTCTGATTGTCCCTCTCCTCCTTCCTCTTCGCTTGATAAATCTGGTAAAGCTAAAGATCAAGTAACTGAGAAGAAGAAGAAGTAGAAAGAGAAAAAGGAAAAGAAGAAAAAGGAATCAAAATCAAAAGGGGCAACCAAGCATCATCTAGCAAAAATTGCTCACACCGCACTGTCTAAACCTAAATCTCCTTGTGTCATTTGCAATGGAGACCACTATAACCGAGATTGTCCTTGCATCCCACGGATCTTAAGGGACTGGTCTCCTTGTTTGCACAATTCGGTGTCTTCAACCTCTGATGATCATGTTGAATGCACACCATCAACCAGTGAAAGTGAAGTATCTGGACAGAAAAGGAATCCCAGATTTCCATGTAAATTGTGTGAAGGCAATCATGCCGTCCACCGTTGTCCCTTCCTTGACGAAGCTAAAAGAGTTTTGGATGACCATCCTGCTTCACCGCTATGGCTTCCTCCAGGATATAAAAAACTCTTGCCAAGTCCACCATTGGTTGAAAATCTGGCTGGCCTGCCATTGTGGTCGGCCGAAGCATCTATCATTGAAAATGAACCCTCTGAATCCATACCAGATGAAAGTCAAAAGGTCGAGGCGGAAGTTGACCCGGTCTTGCCTTCAGAGTGTTCATCTTCGAATGATAGCGTCACTGAAGAGAAAGAGAACGACACCATTCAAATTATTTTCATAAACACAGACTCTGATGAACTTGGGGGCAGTCCACCTGTTCCTTTATCGTAGGAAGGAAGTTCATCAGAGTCATATCCGGCCGTCTACTCGGTCCCACCACCAAGCAACCTAGTCGTTTCCTTCGACTGGAATCTACTAGGCAGACCCTGTTTACTAGCTAGTGTACCATTTAGAATCATTGTACAAGCTTACAGAATGGTCATGGCTGGTACCATCATCGATGAAGGGGCTACCCTTTCCTCAACTGCTTGGAAAGCGCTTGGTTCGCCATTGCTTTTGCCTGAAATGAGAAATTTGATAGGCTTTGACAAAGGAACCAGTCGACCATTAAGGATCCTTCCAAATGTGCCCATTACTTTGAGAAGTAAAACCGTTCACATGAATGTAATGGTAGTTCAAGGACCCTTGGATTATAATCTACTCCTTGGACGCGACTATATTTATTGCATGGGAGCCATCGTCTCCTCACTCTTTAGAGTAATGTGTTTTCCGCACGAAGGCAGAGTGGTCAAGCTTGTAGACCAAATGTCATTCCCCGGTTCACACATCGCAAATTGTCAAATGCCGTCCCTAAATGGTCTTTTCATGCAAGGAATGTCTCATTGATCTCCAATCCATCCACCTGATGAGCGCGAGCGATTCAGGAGGATGTGACTAACACCCAGGGGGCATGCACCCTGGTCTGTTTCGGCAGGAAAACCTTGGGATAGAGTAGATTTCCGCGGAGGAAATATGAGTAGTCTGACACACCCGTCCTCATAGGAAAATGGGATTAGGCTGGAATAATATACCTTCATTAACGTTATGTGAGTAAAGGTGTCTCCGCCACTCACCTTTTTCTATTTCGGTAGACATCGCCAAGGAAGCATTTTATCTGCTACGCGGATGGAACTTTCATGGTAACCTAGGAATTTTTCGCTATACCTGGGGGCATGCAAACCTTTCCGCATACAAGTGAAGAGCGACTATTTATTTTTTAAATTTGTAGGACCTCTAACCCTTTAAACCTGTAAGGCTAGTCGTTTCCTAGCTTGTATAAAGAAAGGATTTGAGGCAAAGCTTACAAAAGGTGCAAGCCCCATAAAAAATGGCATCTTGAATGAGACATCCTTATTATATGACTCACGAGCAGTGTTACCACAGGGTTCAAGCTCGTTTAAAAATAAACCCGCCACGAGCAGTTTTAGCGCATAGTTCAAGCTTGTTAAAAAATAAACATAAGCCATGAGCAAATGTTTCCCCCAGAGTTTAAGCTCATTAAAAATGAACCGGTAAATAACCATTTTGATTGCCTTATCACCAGCTTTTGAGCCTTGGTCGTGTTCTCATCATCACCTCCATTCTGTTTTTAGCCAATCATTCACCTCCATATGATTGTTTACCCTTTCGAGGAACATCTGCGAAGAGTGATTATATTAGCCATCCTTGTGACACTGTCGTGATTGGAAAATTCCAAACCTTACGTGGAATCAACTGCTACCTGAAATCATCACTCGTTCCTCGAAAAATGAGTCTCCTTTAAGCTCTTTTCAACTGAATCATAAAATATGAAAAGATTGCCGAGCGATTAGCCTCTCCAGTTCGTTAAAGTCATCGAAAGTGTTATCCCTCCTCTAGATTTTAAGCTTTTTGGTCCTAAGGGATTATTACACAAAAAGATCGAGTGCTTGTCTTGTTCGGCTCGTTAAAACTATAGAAAAGTCATCCCTTTCATATTATTTTACACTTTTTCAAACTTAAGGGATTATATGACGAAAAAAAATCTTTGGAGTCTCCTTTTCGTCCCTTTCAGACTCTCTAAAATTGAAAATGACCGAGTTATCTTTGTCATTAAACTCATTAAAACCGAATAGCGACAAACTCGTCCAAATGGACGAGAACGAGTTTCACTGTCACCAGGCTCGCTAAAATATAGCGACAGGTTCACCCGAAGTGCGGATTATAGAACAAGCATATGTTATCCTCCTCAAGCTTGATAAAAATAAAGAGGTAATGGTCAGCAATGACTGGGGAAAATTGGGAAGAAAACTTGAAAAAGATTTATTGGTAGCAAGTCGCTCTTGACAAGTCATTCAGACAATTCACCTGTGTCTCACCCACTGCAATACATTCATGCTCCATTCTTTCATGACCGCCACCCTGAACACTGTATCATCAGATCGTTTTCACCTCCAAAATCATTTGCTTCGTTCCATGTCATAGATGTGGGATTCATTAAGGCCCTCCTATGACGGGTCACTTCTTGTCGACATCAGCTCATTATCCAAGAAGTTGACCTAGGAACAACCCTTTCAATACTTTGAAGCTTGCATGCCTTAATGGCAATTTTCTCACTTTCAGCAACAGGTTTACATTAATGGCCTTCGATCAAGAGATTTTGCGTGGTGTTAGATGCCAAGTCCTTTTTCACACCACATGAATTGTACTGTAGTACCTTGAGGGTCATTGTCATTATTGGTGATTCCTCTCACGCCTATTAACAACTTACATCATTGGCTGGTAATCAGGTGATGTCTTTGCATGTTCAAATCCAAAACATTTTTTCACATGGATCGACTTGTACTTCGAGTGAAGATTGAATGAGTTTTGAAGACCCTAGATCTAGTTTCATCCATCTGGGCTGCGATATATTCACGAATATAAAGACATCAAATGTACATCATTGCCAAATAGATGATCATCCAAATCAAAGGATGATGAGTCCGAATCATCAATCTGCCACACAAACGATTATCTGTCTTACGTACATGAAAATGAATTTATAAAGCTGAGCATGGGAATGCCCGCCTCAGCTAGATCATGAAAAAATGTTGTCAAGATAATGTATTTTATTGTATCTTATTACAGGTCGCCTCCCAGCTCGAAAAAACTTTGGATCCTCATTGTAAAGTATTTTACCCGACATCAAAAGATTAACGACCTCATGCTTTAGGGGGCAACTGTTATAGACATTTTTGGGCACTTCAACCCCAATCATAAATGTCCATAAATAGAGGGCTCCTAAGTCCCTAAAAGTGTTGCTTCACTGCCTAAAGGAACAAGGTAAGCAGATTACATCATCTCCCAGAAGTTCTCCACTAAAAACTGCTCAGAAATGGTCAAAACTGGACCATACTGAATATGTAGTGTAGAGGGTGTGATGCATATCACCTTCCCAGTGTAAAGAGTGCGATGCATACTGAATGGCTCCTCTATAGGGTGCGATGCATACTGAATGGCTCCTCTATAGGGTGCGATGGTTGGGAATGGACAAATGGCAGGGACAAATTGCGAGGGGGAAGATCATGGAATCTTCCGGAAGCTTCCCCTTTGAACGTTGCCTCTCTGTTTTCAACTAGGGATGAGTAAGAGATCATCTCTCCAAGTGTAATCAGGAACTATCAGAGAGAGGACACTAATCAAGACCCCAGAAGATGACTCACCTCCCTACAATCATCTATATATGGATCCCTCATCACAGAGATCCAGAGGCTGGAATCTTGCATCTTGTAGAGAAGTGTTGTTGGTTTTCTGGTGTAACTTCATAGTGTTGGGTGATCTAAGCTTTACTTGAGGTGAAGAAGGGCTTTCTTGCTGGAGGATGATGCTGGGTCAGAACATATGTTTGTAATCCTCTTGCTATTCTTGAACTTAATAAAGCTATTCAAGTTTTCCTCCATATTCTTGTATGTTTGATTATATATGCATTTGTATGGTTAACACATATCTGGTCCTATGTTATTTATGAATATAGATCTCTGTTCTTCAATAGTAGTATGCTGCTTTGATTCCAAAGGTGCTCTTTGAAGTTGGGTAGATGAAGAAGAAGCGGCAAAGATCTATCAGGAAGGAGAGGAATCAAGAAAGGAAACCAAGCGCAAGACTAAGGTTGGTCTCCTTTGTTCCAATCTTATCTATTTTCATAAAGGAAAGCGAAAGTAGACTTAAATTTTTTGTTTCTAAGATAGCTACTAGTCTTAGTGGGAATAACAGCTCCGAGTGGACACTATTCCTAGTAACATTGCCACTGGGTTTTTGTGTTGAATGCACAGAGTTGATCGCAATGGTTGGAAGAGCAGCCGATTGGGTAGAAGTAGCAGTATCGACAGACAACTTGGTAATGTTCCCACTAAGTTGTTTTACATCAACCCTAGAGGTAGTGTCGATGAGACCGTCAATATGCACACCAAGTTGTTGAGTAGCGGAAGCATTAGAAGTCCAGGGGGCATTAGGGATTACATCATATCATGTGCTAGAATGCGAATAAATTAGATCTAAGTACTGGGCATGATGAATGGATTGGTATTCTGCGACTGCACCACCTAAAGCAATGCCCTTGGAAATTTGGGGAAGAAGATATTTGTAGAACCAGTCTAGTAACATGTAATATGGAATGGGGGCCTTGACTAGCCTCCGCTTACATCTCCATTCATGAATGTGATCAAAGATGTGGGTGGAGGTGTCTTGGTGCAAGGTAGTAATAAGTTTTGTTCCGGTCTCGTAGCGAAGGGGCCATAGGTATTAAATGATTTGCGTGGTAACTCAATGTACCACTTGGCGACATTTTTTGTAAGGGTGCAGTGGAAGAGTTGGAGTCGGATACTATCATCCACCATGGAGTTCGATACACACCATAGATGGTAGGTGGTGACATGTGTACCCGGATCATCCCCTTGTTTTCCTTCAAACTTCAGGATGTTGGTAGGTATTTTGTATGGGATTGGGTGCCAATGTAAGTTATAGTAGATGGGGTCATTAGTTATATTATACAGATAGGGGATATCGAGTGTTGCCAAAAAGAAACGTGTTTGGCGCCCCCTTGTCTGACTAGGGTGATGAAGACTGAATTGAGGACCCTAAGGTCCTCCCATCTATTGGGTTGTGTTATATTCTTTCCACGTAGTTAATAGGGGGTTTGAAGGGCACCTGTAACCCCACTTTATGGGGTCCCAGGCAGCACCCAAAAAAATTTTGGTTTTGGACCCTATGTTAGGTTGGGTGGACCCACCTATGGTTTTGTGCATGAGTTTCACACATATTTTTTGGACGCAATGGTTTTCGATCCATGGTATTGGACGCGATGGTTTTCGGTCGATGGTATTAGATGCTTTGCCATGTATAAATATGTATTATAACATTGAAAGGAACATAAATGAAAAATCAAGCTGGTAGTCTTGGTTTTGGGATCCAGGGGAAAATCTCTGTGTATATGTGTTTTATGTGTTCTTCTCTCACATTATTTATTTTCTGTGTTTTAGAATTTGTATATAGGTAATTTCTGTACGGGGTTAAAACCTACACCTTCATGTTGTTTCCAAGAGGATACGTAGGATTTATTGGATAATATCCTTCTTGCTATGGTGGAACAATCATATATGGTGGCGGTACATAAGGGATATTAAGTCGGGGGAAAATATTGGTTTCCCCCAGGATAAAAAGTGCCTCCTTGACTCAATTGAGGTTGAGGAGGGGGTGCCCAGATAGATAGAGCAGGACCTGGTTAAGGGATTCCACTAGCCATATAATTTTCCATAGGTACATGATTGACACTAGAATAGTGTCCACTTGGGGGAGGTAAGTCAATCAATGATGTTCCAGGTTGTCCTATAGGTGGAGGCGGAATAGTGATGCCCTCGACTGGTATGTGTATGTTCTGAACATTTCCCCCAAACATTTAAGCCTGGGGGTTTGAACTTAGCAATTGGTTCCAACAAAAAGGATTACTAAAGGTAGCCATGGTAACTACGCTATTAGGAGCAATAGCTGAGGGTCGAGGAGTAGACAGAAAAGGGGAAAAACCTGACATGTACTAGGTTCCACTCATAGTAGGTGTAACTAGGTTTCTTGGACTTGGCATAGTCTAGACAGTAGGGTAACCAATTATTTGTGTGTTACTAACTATTGGCGAGGGAAGTGATGGTTGAGCAAAGTTGTCCATAAAATACCATGACCCATTAGTCTTCGGGGGGATGTTGGATGTTGGTACTCTTGAAGACATGATAGGTACATGTGCTACTTGAATCAACACTAGTCCTAGAGGATGGGTGAGGGGAGGATTATAAGGAGGTACAACTCCTTTCTTGAAAAAGTCCTCAGGCAGTATAGTGTCCTCGTAGGTGTTATGTGATTCAATTTTAGATACTAGAGACTGATTTCTTGAAGAGGGAGACTTCGGGTCACCAAGGCTCAATTGATCCTCTAGATTCAGCGCATGAAGACCTTGCTATCACTTAGATTGAAGACAAGGGTCGTATGTAGCCATGGTGACTGATATATTTTATCAGAAAATTTCACAGTGATATTTTATTATAGTCTTAATGATAACAAACCAACACCTAAAAATAAAAAATACTCTAAAATTCAATCAACAAGAAGTCAGGGGATATGACTCTGTCTGATAACTACCATTTTCTAGAGATGAAGCCCAATATCATAATGGATAAAAGAGAGAGATGGCCAAATGTACAATTACAATTATTCTTGAGCTTCACTTGAACCTCAGATTAAGGGGCCAAGTACTCTCGGGAAGACGAGCACCCACCCATGCAGTTCCTCTTAAAGATCTTTGACACCATATTTCAAACCCCTTGGAAATTTTCAGGTCCCAGCAATAGGACGATTTTTTGGTGGAAAAATAATAGAAGGGTTGAGGCCCTAGGTTCAGGCATAGGGGCCAACAAAAGCTTTGTTGTAGTCTAGCACAACACTAACATTTTCACCTTATCTAGAATGGATAAGGAACCTCACCTGAGGCATGTCATGACCTTAGTTATTTAAGGGTTGGAATTTGGTATCGAGAATAATCATATTAAATATATCAATGATAGTAAATTCATAACTATGCCCATGATGAACTCAACCCTAACAGATCAAACCCATGAAGACAAAGAACATAATACAAATACAACCATATTAAAAATTTTAAAAGCCACACAAACTCGCATGCATAGTACTAGTGTATCCTTGCAATATATTCTTCCATTAATCTCCATCATCATTACAACATAACAATTGGCTTGCAAACCTCATAGAGAAAATATGAAGCTAATATGAAAGATACATACATAATCAAGATCATGAGAATTCGAGTGATCTTGAATGGCTCAGCAACAATATTTTAGTATCGTCTCCCTTTCGCTTCATATTTTTCCCTTGAACCTTCTTTTATATCCTTGCAATTTCGTGGACTACCACTTCTACCTTGGATGCTCCACCTTTTCCTCTTTCAACTACTTCTATTTCTTGGCTGTTAGTATTCCTTTCTACTTGATTGTGACTTCATGAGTCTCGAATTCTCTGGCCATGTTTTTGCAACTACTGGTCTTTGGCGAATTCATTCCCCTTCTCCAATTGTCTTCTCTGCAACTTCCCAATGATTATATTTTTCAAAACATGGTCATTCTTCCAATGTGTCAGCTTTTTTCTCAATATGAAGGACCCAACAGTTACATTTTCTTATTATTTTTGAAATACAAAATTATAATAAGACAAATCTAGCTATTAGATGTAAGACTAAAGTAGTACCTTATGCACATATCTATGGAAATCGTAACTCCGTGACACTAACATGTAACTCAGTACTAATTTATTGATGCCAAGCTTTGTATTCTACTGCTATATGCTCAACCTTTACCTTGCGAAACCAAACTATATGCAATTTTCCCCTCTAATGCTTTTTCATATATGGTCTTCGAATCTGTTTGAAAGGTGCTAAACAACTTAATTAGCTTCATGTGTATCATTGATCGCATTGTAACATATTGAAAAATAGTTTCTTTGATTACCTCAAGCTCATCTTGGATGGTTTCCTGTTTGATGTTATTCAAGAAATATTCAGTTTCTTATTTGAGTATGCTCCTACATTTTAGCTCTATAATTGTAGAAACAAAAGGAATTCTTGTCCATCCTAACCAAAGAATCCAATCCATTAGATTCATGAGAATATGGTGTTATGGAGATGGTGACAGAAGTATGGATCTACTCATAGATCTATAGGAACACCTGGATGTCTTCCCTATATGTTTCTCCATCTTGTTTTCTCTTCTTGGCCAACATCGTAGGTGTATTCAGATATTTGGTGCCCCAATTTGAGATAGCTTTTACGACTATATAGGATATTTTTAGGATTTTCACCATCTTTAACCATCCATGATTCTAGATAAGCTCTTCTCACAAAAATTACGAACAATTTCTTCCTAAAAACGCTTAGACAACATACGACAACGATAATTTCTACAACTTGTTCGCACTATCAATACTTGGACTCTCAATTCAACAAAGTTTCAAATCTGGGTTTGACGCAGATTTTTATAGCAATTTCAAGTTTCTAACCTCATCATTAGCTTAGATTTTATCCATATTGTGTTCATTAATTCCATATCTATCCATAGATATTGTCAAGTTGTCCTCATAATTATAACTTTCCATGTGTTTTAAAGTTAACTTTCCCTTTTAATGGTCATATTTTTCCGGCGAACTTCGACGGATCGAATATTGTAGTAAACAACCCTCCTTATGTTGTAGCTCCTATATAATTTGACATAATCCAGATTGTAGTGAAGTAAATCCCTACGTCAAAGCTTTCTGTAGCGTAGTTTATAGTCCAGTTCCCACTTTCAACTACAGGTGGCATTAAGAATCTTCTCCTTTCTTCTTTAGAGTGAGGTTATAGGGACATGGTTGTCCTGGTACAAATTCAACCTGCTTCCATTTACTCTTCCTTGGATGAATTATCCATTTAAATTTGCTAATTGAATTGTGACTCCATAAGTAATATGCTTGATAATATATGGACCATACCAATGCATCTTTAATTTTCTTGGAAATTTTACAAAATTACTATCTTAGAGGAGAACATAGTCCCCTACATGGAGCTTCTTTTACTTAATATGCTTGTCATGCCAGGTTTTTTCTCTTGCTTTTTGTACCCACTAATGGAATCCTCCTATAAATTTGTCTTCTTCCAAAGAAAGGAACTGCGACATTCTTTCCTCCATTATATCAGGGTTTGCCATATCTGTAAAATGTGCAATCCTCAATCTAGGCACAATGTATTCCATGGGCACTACAACTTGTTGCCCATAAAATATCCTGAATGGTGTCTAACCTGTCAACTTTTTACACGTGGTCATATAAGCCCATAAACTGCTAGAATTCTAAGGTCCCAATCATCTCTGTTTACATTGTATACCTTACTCAGTGCATTATGCAAAATATTATTAAATTCTTCTACTACTCCATTGGCCTATGGGTGATAAGGGGTACTCTTTTGATGAAAAACTTGGAATTCATAATTCACTGCTCCAATAGTTTTATTCAAGAAGTGGGAATCTTGGTCACTCAATAAAATCTTTGGACATCCAAATCTAGACAATATATACTCAAAAATAAACTTCATAGTAGTCTCTACATTGCAATCCCTTACTAGTTGTGCTTCTACCCATCTTGTCAAGTAATCAGTTGTTGTAATTATTTACCTCACACCAATCCTCTTTTGAGGTGGGTTGATGGGTCCAACAAAATCAATAGACCACTTGTCAAAGGCCTGCAATGTAACTTGTGATACCAATGTCATCTCATTTCTTCTTGAAGGTTTTCCTTTTCTTTGACATATATCACATGCTCTACAATATTCCTATGCATCTTTGTATAGTGTCGACCTCCACAATCTTGCTCTCAAAATATTCTACGTAGTATCTTTTCCTACGTAGTGTTCACCAACTGCTCCACCACGAACTTCTGCTAGAATCATTTGTCTTTCATGTTTAGGAATGTATATGCACAATATTTCATCTGGTCCCATCTTATATAACTATCTTGCTACTAATGAAAAATCATCTTCCTTAACCACTAATTCTTTCTTTTGCTACGTCGTATACTCTGAAGGATCCATCCCTGTGGTTAATAATTGAATGATATTTGCAAAACGGTCATCTGCAACTCTAATTGCAACTAATTATGCATCAGGGAGATTATCCTCTATGCTGGTTGGTTCTTCCCTCATTTCCAATCTTGATAGATGATCAGGGTCTATAGTCAGTCTTCCTGGTTTAACAATGATTTCAAATTCATATTCTTCAAATAATAGTAACCATCTATGAATATTTCCTCCTAAGATATGCTTATTGACCAAATACTTCAGTGCAGAATGATCTGTAAACATTTTAAAATGCGATCCCAACAAATAGTGTCTAAATTTATGCAAAGCATACACCATGGCCAGTTCTTCCCTTTCTGTAGTGGTGTAATTATTCTATGATTTAGATAAATTTATACTTACAAAATCTATAAGATGATAAATTTCTCCTACACTAGGTTCTGCCAATACTACTCCCATATCTATACAAGAGGCATCCAAATGGATGTGGAATTCCTTATTGCAATTAGGGAACACTAATATAGGTGCAACTACCATTTTTTCTTTCAATATGTTGAGGACCTTCTAACATTCTTCATTCTGCTGAAAGGTGATATCCTTCTTTAAGATTTTTTCCATAGGCGCAGTGATCGGCGCATACCCCTTGATGAATTTCCTGTAATACCCAATATGTAACAATGTAGTGTGAATTTTTCTTACAGTGTTAGGTGGAGGCAAATTCACAATGATAGAAATCTTAGCAGGGTCCACCATTAGTCATTGCTTACAAACAATATTTCCCAAAAATATGCCAAAAGGTACACAAAATATGCACTTCCTTAGGTTCAGAGAGATGTGATATTGTCTAAATGTGTCAAGCATAAGTCTTAAACTTCCAATATGTTTTCTTCACAACCCAAATATTGTCCAATCATCAAAATATACCTTCCCTTTCACATATAAGCATCTTAATCCAATGTTTCAGAGACTTTAAATACTTACCTCGTGGTCCTTTGAAGAATCATCTTTCTGCTTCGCTGTAGGACACAATCAAGTCTACTACAAACTCAGTAATGAATCCTCTCGAGATGATATCAATCCATAAATCAGCAGCCCTTGAAATCCTAATTAGTTCTCTTGAGTCACTATATTAGTTCAGGAGTCCAAACTATAGTTTTTCCACCTTTAAAAGAGGTCTTTCTTTTAGTCAACCTTGATATCCACTTGTATTGTTTGAAAAGAAATGATGCGAATAAAATTTTGTACTAATCCATAAAATATATACTTTTGTAACTAATCTTTAGATGTCATATGAGGGTTTATGTTCTCTTGATCTGTAAATTCTCACTCTTTCAGCGAATCTCGAATTTCCTTCTTCGACGAATGCCACATCCGCATATCCATCAAACGTATCCTTGTCTCAGAAAAAAACTATTTGTTGGTTATGATTTGGGCTGACCCACGTTCGGTCTATACTGCACACCAACAAAACCCTCAATCACTGGCCCTTTCGACAACGACTAGCAAGTAGATCGTAGTCTCACCTGAAGTGACTATTGGTGGATGCAGAACCAGGTTTCTGCAGCCTTGAAGGATGATGTCATGTGGTGTTTTATATTATCTTTTATCCATAGCATTCATAAATCACTTCACCACATTCATTTAATTGCTTAAGCATATCATATAAAGCCATAAATCATCACTGTACTGAAATAAATTGCAACTGTAATAAACTGCTATGCTACAAGAGATAGGAAGAAAACATACACATGAAGACACTAATTTTACTGTGGTTCACCCTAATGTGGGGCTACGTCCACAAGAAATATTGCTTATAATAAGAAATATTATACAACAAAAAATTCTTGACCTACGCACTAAGCTGTAGGCTTTCTGCGCACTCAGTTGTAGACTCATGCCTCTGCACACTCAGCTACAGAGCCTCGGCTTCTTTTCACAAACAACTAAGCAAAAAATTTCAACCATAACATAGATCTAGATAAATTTGATTTGATAATTTTCTTCTTATTATTTGACCCTATATACTATTACATCAAGGGTTACATCGTTCCAATACGATGGTCCAAATACCATGGACTCCCTAATACAAGCATATATGATCCCAAAACCCATTGATATTTTACATAATTACAAAAAGAAGGGTCTTATCCATGTCCTAAAGCCATTATAATGCACATTAAATTCAAAGCTTATCCACTTTGTAGTACACTTTGCACTCCATTGCATTGTCCATTATGCACTTTGCTCCACAAAATCTAGAGTCTTTGCCAAAAACTAGGCCACGTTGGGTTGCGCCCAACAAATATATTTTTCCTTTCTTCTTCTTCTCTTTTCTTCTGGAAGCTTCTTCCTCCTACTTCTTTCTAGTTTCCTCTTGCTTCTTCTTTTTCATTTCTTCCATCTTTCTTGGCCTGTCTTCCCTTTTCTTTCTTTATTGTTCTTCTTTTTGTGTCCTTTTCTCCTCTTGCTTGTGTTCCTCCTCTTTTTTCTTCTCTGCTTCTCATTTCTACTCTTCTTCCTACGACTTCAAAAATTCTTTACTTTCCCTTTCTTTCTCAATCAACCCCTTCGTATTAGGATACTCTTTAAACTTGTTTATCCTCTCTTCTTCTAGATCATGCAAAATATTTCTCTTTGGATTGATAGGACTATCCCAAGTAGGAACTTCCCATTAGGTCCCTTCTTGAGTAATTTCTGGTTCATGAGCAATGTTAGAAGGGCCCATCTTGTCACATCACCTCATTTCTCTAGAAGCATTGTACCAATTCTTAATTTTCTCCTCATCCTCTAGAGAAATAGAAACATAAGACTAGGAAAAATGCAACTTTGGATAATGTTGTTAGCAAACTCCCTTGGCATCATTCTGTGAAAACTTATTTCCCCAAACCTAAAGCTAGAAATTTCTTCAACTTCTACTTACACTACCTTCAAGATCTTCATCTCATAAGACTCCAACTACAATGGAAGAAGATGCCAAGGTGTTGTCTTCTTCTTCGGAAGCAACTAAGACAACCTTGAGAAAATGTGGTAATCTCCTGCATGACCACCTTATCAGTCACATACTTCGGTTAAAGATGAGGTTACTTTTGGGAAACAAAAAATCTAATGTAGGTGCCCTGTGAGGAAGAAAACCAATTTGTGAGTTCAACAACCGCTTCCTTAGCTTGATCTTTCATGCAGGGTGCATTTTCTTAAAAATCATCTAATAGAGGATGACAAATAAGTGCTCATCCAATTTGTAATAAACTCATTTGAAACTAAACTTTCAGAGTAGATTTCAATATATATTGACAGAGAGAGAGACTTTTGAGACCAATTCCATTAAGACTAGGGAACTTGTTTATTGCATAGATTCCATCGAGAAAATATGTGTATATAAAGAATTGAGTTTACCAATTTCAGTATATTTCTTCTCCTTTGTTACATTGATCTATGGTTGTTGGGAAAATATATCTACCCAATTGAATATTTTTCCCTCTATGACTATCAGATAAATCATGAAGATCCATCCTTCATCAGAAAATGCATTACTTTCCCATCCTTGCAACCTGCAACACATCACCATGAGGTATTGGGACACCTTCTTTAATGATTTGAATATGTAAATCCCCTCTGGCTTTTGGAGAAACTTGGTTGGTTATTTCCACCATTAGATAATCACATTCATGGTATTCAAGTAAGCCCAAGCTGCATGTTACTGAGAGTTCAGATAAATTTGTGGTTTCGACAGCTTGTAGTATGAATGTAGATAAGGAAGTCGATATGATGCAAGTTCCTATCTGCTTACACTGCAGAGAACAATATTATTTTTATCTAGACATTGTAATACATATTTGATTGCTTCTCCACATGGTAACACTGGATATTTGTAGGAAATTCTATGGAATCTATATCTCTTCACATTGATGTAGATTTCCCTATCTTCAAGATCCTCTGGGAACTTCTTCTTGTTAAAAGCATCCTTAATATTCAACCATGAAATAATGGTAATCTTATCCACAAAACAGTTGGTTTCTATAAACATGGGAAGTCCTAATTTAGAACTCTCTCCAGGACCTCCAATACTACTTTAAGTAACCTTCTTGATGGTTCTTATCTTGTAATAGGAGGCATGGTGTCTATAGAGGATGTGAGACTAAAAGCCTCCTGGTTAGGAACACTTGTAGATGAAGACTCATGCATGGAAATAAAATTTAGTTCCTCATATAAGCTTCTAATATATCAAGTTATCAAACACACAAGGCAGTCACTGGGAGGAGTGATTACGCAAGGCTTGAGCACAAGAGGAAAATGTTGTAGCAAGAGTGACCTGACTAGTCACTAGAAGTGCAGATGACACAATTTAGAGAGAAAACTCTGTAGGATTGATAGGTGGGATTGATATTCTGATTCTTAAGACTTCACAATATGCATTTGCTGAGAGAGAGAGGATATCAGACTCCATACTTCACATTCACAATGGACAAGGGATGGAAGACTACTGAATGGAACTACAAAAGTGCATAGTTGAGGTTGGGAATTGCACAATGCATAATAATTAAGGACAATAGAGGAATCGATAGTGACTAGAATTGCATAATGTTGTTTTGAAGGAAAATCCCCTATGTAGATAGAGGAGAACCCTCTAGCCCAATGAGTGGCTCTAGCAACAAAAACAAACTAACATACACTTTCCTATATTATGTTTGATAGATGCAGAGAGAAGGAGAACCTACCTCGTTGTGATGCTAATCGCTCGATCATTTGAAGATGGCTTTGAATCTTTCACTCCAAGCCTTGTTATTTACTTGTTTTTCATCTCCGAGTAACTGCAAGGAAGCCAAAGAAATATGAAAGATACAAGAGCATACATGGCATACATCAAACATAAATTACTTAATAGATCAAGGAATATTAAGCTAAAAACATAAAAATTTACACAATTATGGAAAGTGAACATCAGACGTATATATTAATAAGCTAAAAGGGAAGAATACAACCTATTCCTTGATGTTGGAGACCACTTTTTCGTGGATGTCGAAGTCCAAGCAAAGACTCTTCAAGAACTCCTTCTCCAAGCTAGAATGGGTAGCATGTAAGCATAATCTCAGCATAGGGATGCAACAATGAATGACCAACCATTTGGGGATGGAAGGGAGTGAATTTATAGGAAGGGATATGGAGTTAGGGATCCACAAAAAAAGGAGGAAGGTCCACATCTTAAGGGGAAAGCCAATGATGATAAGATTAATAGGTCCAAATGGGAGAGATCGACCATATCAGCAACAACCAATATCCAAATCATTGTCCCCGAAGGTTCTAGTATACAAAGATTCTCCTCTAGTTTGGGAAAACCTACCAGAAAAGGTTTAGCATGAGTTTTCCTATGAAAAATTATGTCAGCAGTGTGAGCATATAACTGAGTAACCTTCCATCATCACAGGCAAGCAGTGGAGAAAAACACACTGATGCTAAAATTTGGGTTTTTAGTCAACCTTCTTTAGAATGGATTCATGATAATTTTCCTTTGATTCTTCAAGGAGGTTTTGGTCTGTATATCATGATGGATATGTTGCACAGTAGTAAATGTTTTGGCACTTTAGGACATGGAATGGGAAGTGAACACGAGGTATGATAAAATATTGTGTAATAGATTCCCCTTAAGTCATGAAGGAAGAACAGGGAGTGATGGATGAGATGTTTTACAAGTCAGTGAATGGACGAGAACAACACCATTAGGAGACGTGAAAATCAAGCACACACATATACATATACATATCTGACATCTCTAATGATCATGCCTAATGATATATCAATAAGCATCTAATAATACATGAATCTGTGGTATGGATGCAACCATTTGAATAGGAGGGATCATGTGCAAAGATCCTCAATATGGCTGTAGCCTTTCGAATAGAAAGGATCATGAAAATGGACCCACAACATGGTCACAACCATCTGTCCAAAGGAAACATGTGTACAATCATGAATAACTCATAACTCTACACAACATGGACTTTATCAGACAAAATATAGGGTCTTGCGCTATGTTTTGACCCGATCAATGTATGAATTCTAACATGTGAATAGATGTGTCGAGGTCGAACATGATAGAAAACCACCTGATTAGCGGTCAATGATGTAAACCATTAACCTGCATGATAGAAACCATAAATAATGACAATGGCTTTCAAGGTACAATCAACACAATCCATGAATGTGAAGAATGAAGTTGAAGTCAAACACCCATGGAATCATCCTATTGAAGGTCAATGATGTAAACCTGCCGTCGAATGCAAAGAAATTTCCATTGAGGCATGCAAGCTCTAAGTTACTGGAAGGGAGTTTTTAGATCATCTTCTCGTATAATGAGCTGAAGTCGACAGGAAGCAATTCGTCAAAGGAGGACCATGATGAATCACAAATCATTAAAATGAAAAGGATGCCATAGAGTAGATAAGTGTGATCCATAACTGTGGCAAAAATTTAGACAATGTATAAGCGGTATAGAATTGTAGATGTGATTTCTCTTGATCATATCGACGACATGAATCTAGAGTTTGGCAAAATTTGACTCAACATAGGATCAAAGGCCATGATGACAAAGTGGTATAATCAGATGAGAGGAAAAATGGATTTCCGAAACCCAAGAAGGAAAGTGGCTAAGTGAGGATGTCGCAAACTTGACACAAGCAACATATGAGTGTCATGTTCAAGAGCGACACACTACCTTTACAAAATACAAGAGATGATCTCTTTCACTTTTTCCCCCACAATTTCTAGTTAGTAGCCCATTATTTTTTACTACAAGTTTGAAGGGGATAACATATGCTTGCCATATAAGTTCATCCTTCGGATGAATCCATCATGGTAAGTTTTACAAGCCCTAGGAAGGAGAAAGTCGGTCTCATCATGATGACAATTCCTGCATCATTTATTTTTTACGAGTCTGACAAAGGTGAAACTCAACATCTTTTTCATGTTTAGAGAGTTTGAAAAACAAGCGAAAAAGAAAACTCCAAAGGTCCCTTTTCATAAATCGTCCCTTGAACCCAAAAAGGTAAAAAAAATTGTCCAAGAGAACTTCATAGACATGTTTGACTAAGGTATTCTATTTTCTTACAATAGTCTATCTCAGTCTAGAAAAGGGTTAAACTTATACTAAGTAGATGACATTTCATTTACTTTAACGAGTTCAAAATGACAAGTACTTGACAATATTTTCATTTTTCAAGAGTCAGAAAAGAGCTTCAAGATGACTCCAGGGGACAACTCTTTTGTTTATTTTTGACAAGTCTAAAAATGTGATAAAATAAAACTCATTGGACCAGTCAAGATAAATCATAATCACCAAGAATATATGACCTGTCACTACACAAGGAAATGCACATTACCGATTTCAAGGAAAAATGTTAAAAAATGAGTGAAATATGCCCTAATTTGGTAAAAATATTATTTAAAACTTATAAATAAGGAAAAAAGTAAGTTATTTTTACCATTTTACTAATTTGAAATTGTGAGAGAATTTTTACCTAATTTTACCTTGATTTTTAGGCAAGGAGCATGATCAATCACGGACACCATTTTTTGAGTTGCTTGTTGCAAGTAAGAGATCGTTCCCTTCCCTTAATTTTGGTAGTTATTTCATGCATTTTTATCCATAGGATAGGATGCAAGGAGGACTTGCAAAAAATTCATATTGTGAGTGACCAAGGCGGGTTTCACCCATCGGACTCATGTTGCTCAGCCTGCGGTCAATTAGGTCCTCTTGCTGGTAGCGGGAGAAAATTCAGAAACAGATGCATTGGCGCAAATGTAAATTTTTTAAAGTTAAATCGTCCATGTAAAATAGTTTATCTTGGATTTTATCTCCATGGATGCTCATGAAATGTTGGTTTATTGATTTTCCATAGGATAACCAGTCCAAAATGGTGATTGAATGGACAGAAAGGGGTCATGAAGCTAAAGACCATCAAACTATGCAGGATCAAGATTGTATTGATGCCCTACAAGCATGTGGATTTCTCAAGTTATTCATGATTCTTTGGATTAGATCATAGCCTGAGTTATTGCAAAACCTAATCATTTGATGGGATGTAGATTGTCAACTATTTATGTTCAAGGATTAAGAGCTCAAAATGGATGTCACCGACAATTATTTCATCACCTGGTTTCTAGAAAGGGAAAACGGCTACAGTTGTCTAGATCACACACTGGAGGAGAGAGCACATATATGCTCATTGCGAGGCATTGTTCAGGAGGCAAGAAGACCCACAGTGGGAAAATTGACATAAAGACCATTACCAACCTCCCACACACCATGGCCCAAGCATTGCATGAGGCAAAAAGGTATCATTTCCAGTATGTAATCGAGTGTCTGAATCCCATAATTTTCAATTGGAGTGATGGTTTGTTGGTGTGAATGAAGGGCAAAATTACCAAGTGCAAGTCAAGGAATCTGAAACAATTTTGTTTCAAATCTATTTTGGTGACATTCATCATCAAACCCATGGCATTGTTCCATTATCAATGGTTAGAAGTGGATCCACCGACACCTGGAGATCCACGATTACTCAAGTGGAGAGAGTTGATGCCTCGACATGGAGGTGACTAAAAAATTCCATTCCCTCTGACAGTTTTTGGATGGCTGCGTAAAAAAACTAATCATGGTTGATGATTTGGCACATGTAGGCATGGATTTCCAAGGAGATCCAAAGATTCCACTCCCTCTAGGGGCACAATGGACTGATTCAAGTAAAAACTATTTTTGAAGTTTTTGTTGTTTTTTTTTATATATATGTGTACTAAGATTTGACTTATGATATTGTGTAGATGTGGGAATAGAGAGACCTCCAGGGGTTTCTCCAATAGCTAGGTGAGTGACACACCAGATTGAGGAGTCTCCTCCTTATGAGGAGGAAGAAAATCTTTCCAGAGTATGCCTTGATTGATGATGTGCCATTATGCTAGCAAAGTCACACTGTAGGGGTTTCCACCAGACTGCGTCGGCTATTGGGCCGAGTCATTAGGAATTTCTCATGCTATCATGAGCACCATGTGGGTGAATAGCCAACTCTATTTTACTTTTTTCACTATTGTAGGCTTATAAAGTCATGTGTCTCGAAACACAATTTTTGTTATTTTGATGTAGTAAACACTTTTGCAAAAACTTGGTGTATCTATCTATCTATCTATCTATATATATATAGATTATATATATATATATATGTATTTCTATTTACCATGACTGATATGTGATTCTTTATAATTTACAACTTTCACAAATGTCTATCTAACACATAATTAGCCAATGCGTATGTTAATATGTTCATGCATCTCGGAATGTGATGATAAGTAATAAAATAAAACTCTCGTTCCAATATATGAACTCGCAAATACATTCTCAAAATTTGAGGGTTTCTAACTTAGTATTGTCCATTAAGTTGTAGTACAATAAGCTGTGAATCAAGTTTGATGATTAACTCTCTAACACCAAGAGTGATAGCTTCTAACAAAAGCTTGATGACCGCACTATATTCAGCAATGTTATTAGTCATACGACCTAAACATATACCTTGTAAATTCACTAACTCACCATTAGGGTCATAGATTTCCCATGTAGCGAAAGATATATTCGCGTACTACGATAAGCACCATTAACAAAATTGATGTAATGGTTGGATGAAATCTACAAACCAAGTAGAGCACGGGGTAAGCAGAGGAAAACATTTTCAAAAGGAAACAAACACACCAAAACCACACTGCACACTAATGAAAACACACTAATGCACATAAGTATTTACACGGGTAATCACGCATAATACTTGTTTAGGTAAATCCCATTTCATGGCTTAGCCAAAGAATTTCCTTCGTTGTTTACTAACTCATAAGCAACTTTCTGTAAAACTAGTTTAACAATGTAAGGCCCATGCAACATTGGTTCTAATTTCCTAGCTCCCAATTTGACATTGGCTTGATCATAAAGCAAGACCAAGTCACCATCAGTAAAAGCGCGGGTAGAAAAAATTATATCGTATTGAGCCTTAACTCATTTCTTCTGGGCATCAATTACTAATCATACAAAGCAGCAAGTTTCATTGAGCCTTTCAAGATAAAGTAAACGTTCCTCTTTAGGTGAGGTATCAAGGACTAATTCAACAACTAGTTTCAGTGAAGGAATTTGACACTCAATTGGAAGAGTTGCCTCCAAACCATACACCAGCTGAAAGGGTGTGAATCCAGTGGTAGTATTATCTATGGTTCAGTAAGCCCAAAGAGCTAAAAATAGCATAAGATTCCAATTTGATTTATGCATCCCAATAGTGTGTTGTAGCATAGTAACCAAGACTTTGTTGATTGCCTCAACCTAGTCATTGGCCTATGGATAATAAGGAGTTGAGTTGTCATGAAACAAACCCAACCGAATAGTGAACTCTACCATCATGTAATTTTGCAAATGAAAACCATGATTAGTAATGATAGCTTGAGGGACACTGAATTGAGCTATGACATGGTTGAAAAGAAATTGAGCAGCAATTTTACCATCAATGTCATGTGTGGGCATATCGATATTCGATATCAATAATATTACGGCATAATTAGTAGATCATGTGTTCATTTCCATCATCATTGTCTTGCACAAGTACCATGGCAATAGTACTATTGGGACCGGCTAAGTACAAGAAGTAATCATGGTGATTGTTGGGGGGATGCAACAAATGAGCACTAATGAGGGTGTTCTTTAATGCATAGAAATAGTTTTGAGAAATTTCATCCCAAATAAATGGGATCCCCTTTTTCTAAAAATGAATAAATCCCTTGGAAATCTTAGCATAATTGGGTACAAAATGACGAAGGAAATTAGCTTTGCCTTGCAAGCTATGCAACTAATGTAAAGATGATGGAGGGGGTAAATTTACAATGGCCTCAATTTTGAAGGGGTCAACTGAGATGAATTCTTTAGGTACCACAAACCCTAGGAGATGACCAAATTCAATGCAGAAGACACACTTATGGGGATTTAAATGAATATTGTAGTGTCTACAGTGAAGAAAAATCACTCGTAGGTGGTTAGGATGATTGTGAGGCTTAGCAGAATGAGCCAGTAAGTCATTAAGACATGGTTGAATGATGTGTTTGATGTCATGAAAATCATAAGACATTGCTCGTTGGAAGGTAGTGCCAACATTTTTCAGACTGAAAGGGAGTTTCTTGTAGGAAAAGGTGCCCCATGAATAGATAAAATAAGTTTTATGTTGATTGGCAGGAAGAATGTTAATTTGGTTGTAGCAAGAAAAACCATCCATAAAATAAAAAATATCACTCATGACACACACATCAATGATTTGATTGATAAAAGGAGTTGGATAATTTCATTTTGGACACACCTGATTGATATCATGGTAATCAACGCAAATGAGAATAGTCCCTTCTTTTTTAGTCATAGGGACAATGTTTGAAACCCAATCTGTTAATGGAATGGGGTAAATGAAACCAACCTATAGAAGTTTTTCAACCTTTCCCTTTAAATATACTCGGATCTATGCTAGGCATTTCCTCATATGACTAGGCAAAGACATCGCAAAATTCCTTACAAAAGGAAGTGTAAATCTTGATCTCATATGTAGAACAAGAAACCTCGACATGGATGCTCTCAACAATTCCTAGTTTAACAAAAATCGCGATAGGCATGGTAGTAGTAATGTTCCCCATGTTTCCCTTAGACAAAACTTGATGCACCAAAATCGGTGTTTGAAGTGGATGGTTGAGTGTATTAGAAACAAAAGTATCTAAACACGATGAAATATCTTCAAGACTCAGGAGAAATGAAGAATGATGATGAGAATCATTCCAGGGATTTTCCTCAAGAGACATGACCTCGGTGATACTCTCATCAGTGGGAAATGTCTCGTTCAATGGATCTAGAGAATCCCAAGAACTAAGCCAAGGGGAATGTGAATATGCATCTAGATGCGTACTAAGAGTAGCATGAATTTTAGAAGTGACCGCTAAAGCCAAAACAACAGCCTGATAAGCTTGTTCTGTTGGGCTGAGCAGCATGACATCGCCAAAAAAATCAACCTAATCGGGGAAGGAACGATCCAAGGATCATGAGAAGTGGATTTTATGTTAAAAAAAGAAATGTTTGGAGGTGGGAGGGAAAAAGTTCCCATAAGAGTAGAGTTTTTGAAATGACCTACCCCAACACTCTCATAAGGGATGTTAATAGTTCCGACATATTTCATGTTTCCATTCAAAGAATGAGAAGAGAAAAAGGCTAACTGATCAACGATGACAATTTTACCCTCATGAGGAAAACAGAGCACATGGAACAAAGAAGAAACCACACAAAACATAGCATGAGTCCAACTTCATCCAAGTAGAAGGTTATAATTAAAATTTTCATCAACGATTTCTACTTCTAATTCAATAGATTTCCCTTCCAAGATGATGGGTAAGCTTGTGAGAATATCGTAAGGACGAGATCCTCTTCCTTTAAAGGATTCTAAGGTCTTCAGAGACTGGTTGAGAGGTAGAGAGCCGATAGCTTTCCAGCATGAAACAAACATGATACAGGTGGAAGCAACCTTGCCTTCCCTTTTATAATGACTTGGATTAAGAAAGCAAGTTGATGGGGAAGATGTGGAACATGATTTTCCAAGTCAAAAGTAATCAAACTCAAATCCATAAGTTCAATTCCTCTATAGCAGATAGTAATGCTTTCCGCTACGATGGAAAACTTTGGAGAACTATCAATATAGACATCTTTGAAGGCGCTTGAGCTAAATCTTCGACAATATTGTTATGTTGGGCAGCTCGCGCATTCGAATTGCAAGATCATTTCCAAGGACACCCTTGGGAGTCGGTCAGATAACAGAGTCAATACTAGGTGTATCAATATGAAGAGACCAAAATTGGGTTGAGTAGAAGTAGAAGGTGTATTAGTAACTTCTTTCTCCACAGTCTGTTTGGGAGGAGTTGGATAGCATTTCGACCGAGTGGAAATAGAAATAGGTACTGTTCCACTCGTATAAACTTGAGAACTCGAAGATGTAGAGGATTGCGTTTGTTCTACTAATTGGGTCTGCTATGATGGAAAAGGTTCTTTCAGTATAGTTGGTGTCCCTTGAGTGCATTTCAACAAGCGACTAACTTCTGCACGATGGGGACAATCCTTGGTATAGTGATCTTCCTCACAGATGAGGCAAGGATATTTGGTCTTACGTTTAGATGCAACATCAACACATGAATTTGGAGGATCTTGCTTTTGGGTATTGGAACTTTCTTTTCCTTTACCCTTCCTTTTACCTTTTGAGGCTTTTTCTACCGTGGTAGACTGAATGAAATTAACCTCAGAGGTTTTACCAGGATTTGGAGAAGGATTGGACGGAGGGTTGAACATAGTATTTGAAATGGATTTTTTCTTCAAAGAAGATTTACTAGAAGTTTGAGTAACTGATCCAAATAATACCATCAACAGGTGGTACATCTTGAGGTTTAGAAGATTATGGATCCGTAAATGGTCTCAGAGCATCAAGCAAGAGATCATATAACGTGCTAGATTGTGAGTATACCAAATCTAAATATTGGGCATGGGCAATGACTTGACCTTCAATTACACAACCTCACATAGATATATGTCCTTCGAAATTTTGTTGATGGATGATTTGGTAAACCATTCAGTTAAAAACTCATCAGATATATCAAACTTGATAAGGCGACATCGGCATCTCTATTCATGAATATGATTAGAGATGTGGGTAGCAATATTCTGTTTCAAAGACATAGGGAGATGGGTACTGGTTTCATATCGAATTGGTAACTAGAAGTGAGTAAGGAAGGCCATCGCCAAAGAATTGAAATATTGATAAGCACCTCGAGGTAACTTGATGTACTATTTCTTGGCAGCACCCGTGAGGGTTCGTTGAAAAATACATAGAAGAATAGAGTCTTCAACCTAGGAATTGGATGAACACCATAAAAGGTAAGTCATAACATGGGTCTGGGGGTATTCTCCATACTTTCCTTTGAATTTCGGATAGTAGAAAGGAATATTAGAAAGAACCAGAGGCCAATATGGCAAATGAAGTATTAGATCATTAGTGAGTCTTGACACATCTAGTAGTTCCAACGTTGCTAGAAATGATAATTGTGGATTGAAAGGAATGGAAGGCCTTTGATAAGGCCCAACTTGTGGATTCCATCATTTTTGGTATGGGTTCTACCCCCAATGTGGTGAATTTTGACCATCAGGAGCTTGATATTTCCCCCATTGAGGGGTATTTTAACTATACAAAAGTGGATTCTGCCCCCACAAAGGTGGGTTTTGATCAGAGTAAGGTTGATATTGACCTGCCAAGGGTCATTGAGAACCAATAAGGTGGATAAACAACTTGCGAAGCATATGGATTATAAAGTTGTTGTTGCAACTATTAATCCTAGTGATAAAATTGTTGGCCCTTCTGTTGTAGGGGTTGACCTTGTGGATGTAAGTGTTGGCCTTGTTGATACAAGGGTTGATTTTGCTACTACAAGGGTTGTCCTTGTTGTGGCAATGACTGGTGATAAAGACCTTGTTGCACATAAGGTCCTTGTTGTACATAAGGCTGTTGTTGTTGGAAAGTTCCTTGTGGAATTTTCTGAGTTCAAGATTGATATTGATAAGTTCTAGCTTGATTTGACCAGATTCCCCAAATGAGGAATTTCAACCAGGTTGCATTTGGGGGCTTTCCTGTTGAGTAAAAGGTGGATTTTGAGGCTATTGTGAGCCATATAGAGGGTAAGGTTGTTGGTAGGCTATATGGGCCGAAAGAGGCTGTTGATACGAGATTTGGCCTAATATAGATGGAATTGATGACCCACTAGGATAATGTACACTGCCAACATTTTTTACTAGCTTTGGTAGCATGAGCTTGAGATCAACTCACATAAGATCCACCAGAAATAGGATGTAGATAAGGTGGAGGTGACTATTGCCACTCATGTGGTGGGATAGGTGGTGGCACATATTGTCCACTTAATGGAGGACTTGAGGAACTTATAGGGACCTTAATTTCCCCAACCGTAATTTTCGATTATACATGAACTGAAAAAATTGTAGCTGGTACAAGAATTTGAGAGGCCACATTTGAAAAAAATGGACTAGAAGCAGGCATGGTTCCCGATGACCAAATAGGATTATGATAAAGTGAAGACGCACCTTGAGCCAAATAGGTATAACTAGCTAGAAACAAAGGTTCACTGCTTTTAGGTAGTGGTGGAGGTGCTACACTTCCCACATATGGATAACCTTAAGGTGGAAAGTCATATTCAGTATCATTGTCAACACCAGGGGTATGAGTGGCTGAGACTTCTGGAGGACCTTGAGAAGAGGTTGGAAACTCACCATCTGATGCCATGGGTGGAAACAGTTGGCGAGGGAAAATCCGAGATGATCATGGAGATAAATCCAAAGGCACACCAGGATTATCGTATGGACTATAAGGTTGTGGAGGAGATATGACCAATGGATCAAAAATAAGATTCTAAGGGAATAAACCGAACCTCTATGGACTCTCAAGAGGTTCTGGATTAGATTCCTCAGATGATGAGTCTCAAGGTGGAGGACGAGAAGCAAGGGGTTGAATACTTGGGATAATTCTAAGTTCAAGACCTTGGTCTTCAAGTGACTGTGAAATCTTAGGATGAACTTCCGGTGATGACCCTTTAGTGTCATATGATGAAGAGGAAATGTAAGGTGAACCCGGTGGTTTAGCCACAATGGTATTTTCTCAAAAAAAAATAAGGGGTGATTGATTTGAGCCTACAATTAAAAAATTACCATTAATCAGGAAATATGAGGCCAAGTATAACTACATAGGTAAGTCATGTTATCGTGGGAAATCAAATTTTAGAACTTAAAAAAAAGAAATAAATAAAAAAGGGTATACTAGGCAAGAGGGTTTACCAAGTATCTATGAACCATTATATACAACTTAGCTGAAATCAAGGACCTAACATATGATGACCAATCTCCTCGAATGTTATGTTTGGTGTATCATGTCTACAAGGTGGCTCACTCGGTTACCTATTGTTGGCTTGATATGGCCTGACCTTGGTTTAGTGTTATCCATGCCAACCAACAAAACCCTAACTGTTGGCCCTTTCGACAACAACCTACGTAGCGTAGGCTGAGGTCTCACACTAATTAGTATTAAGGAATGACAGAACTAGGTTTCTACATCTAGAGGCCTATGTGATAGGTTCCTGTAGTCCTTATGGATTAGATCTACTTTTGTGCACCCTTAACCCTTCCGAATAGACAATTACTGTAAATGCACTTAAACGACCTCCAGATATTTGCAAAGGTTCTTAATTATTCTTAAAAAGCATAAATATTATAGACCTTATATTGTCGCATTGAAAATAGGAATTAATTCATATCAATCATAACACAGAGTGAATTTACAAAATTTGCAGAAGTAATAAATAAGACTCAAATGCATCAGAATTGGCTCAAAACTATCTTTATTAAGTATACTCAATCCAGTACATCTTTTCCCTACGCACTTAGCTTCAGGGGCTCACACACTCAACCTGCAGACTTACCAAGGTCTTCGTGAAGTCAGCTATAGGATCCTTTCCATTTAGCCTAAGTACAGGAAACAGAGCTTTTGTGCCTTAGCTTCTTTCCCAAAACAATGATATTCTATCTTAGTTATTTTTCTAAACTCACTATGACTCATCTATATATATCATTTTGCTTACAATACCATGGTCCACGGACCATGGGTAGGTCTCAACACATTCCTATCACTTAGCCACCTAAGGGACTAAAGCCCTGTTGACTCATACCATCTTTGTGCTCCACTTCCACATTTCACAGAGACTTTAAATTTTATACAAAAATTAACCCAAAATTTGACCAAACTTGACCCGAGGGACCCTATCCCAATAGGCCCCCAATGCAAATTAGGTGACTTGGTCTCAAGTCACTTGACTTGTGCATTAATATTGTCCTGGAGTTTGCAAAACTCCATCTTCAGCACTTGGAAGTCAGCAGTACCCTACACCATGGCCTATTGTACTTCTTTGACCAGCTTCTATTTAGTAGGGCCTTCCACCGCGAGGCACATCGTCCTTTGCATCTACTGGATGGTCTTCAACTTCTCTTGAACTAACAGAGTGAGCCGGCTTTCTTCCTCTGTCCATGGCTATGTCCTGGCCCTTAATATGGCCTCTTTACATTGCTAGTCTTCAATCTCTATCTATAGCTATTGTCCTTCCTGTAACCGAGCGAAGCGCTGGACTGGCACCAAAGTGCATGTAGTCTACCTAATTTTGTCAAACTATTGTAGTCTCCCAAAATTTGACCAAACTTGACTCGAGGGACCCTATCACAATTGGCCCCCAACGCAAATTGGGTGACTCACCCTCAAGTCACTTGATTGGTGCATCAATATTGTCCTAGAGTTTGTAGAACTCCATCTTCAGCACCTACAAGTCAGCAGTACCTTGCACCGTGGCCTATTGTACTTCTTTGACCAGCTTCTATGTAGTAGGGCCTTTCACCACGAGGAACATCATCCTTTGCATCTATTGGATGGTATTCAACTTCTCTTGAACTAACAAAGTGAGTCGGCTTTCTTCCTCTGTCCATGGCTGTGTCCTGGTCATAAAGATGGCCTCTTTACATTTCTAGTCTTCAATCACTATCTGTAGTTGTTGTCCTTCATATAGCTGAGCGAAGCGTTGGAATGGCGCTAAAGTGCACGCAGTCTACCTGATTTTTTCAAACTATTGCAGTCTCCCAAAATTTGACCAAACTTGACCTGTGGGACCCTATCCCAATAGGACCCCAACATAAATTGGGTGACTCGCCCTCAAGTCGCTTGACTGTTGCATCAATATTGTCCTGGAGTTTGAAAAACTCCATCTCTAGCACCTGCAAGTCAGCAGTACCCTACACCATGGCCTATTGTACTTCTTTGACTAGCCTCTATGTAGTAGGGCCTTCCACTGTGAGGCACATCGTCCTTTGCATCTGTTGGATGGTCTTCAACTTCTCTTGAACTAATAGAGTGAGCCGGCTTTCTTCCTCTGTCTATGGCTGTGTCCTAGCCCTTAAGATGGCCACTTTACATTACCAATATTCAATATCTATCTGTAGCTATTATCCTTCCTATAGCCAAGCAAAATGTTGGACTGGTGCCAAAGTGCACGCAGTCTACTTGATTTTGTCAAACTATTTTTGCTTCTCCCTTATATCTATACTAATCTTCTACAGAGTGGGGTCCTCCTGCAGAGATATCCAAAGTTCCATAGCCTGCTTGAAGAGATTTGTGCAGTACTTGACTGTTATGTCCAAAGTGGCCATTCCCTCTTTAATTTCTCCTCTGCATTATTCTCGGACTTCTCGCGGAGTGGTCGGCTACAACTTCAGCTACAACTCTGAGATCTACAACTGAAGTTTAAATCAACCTCGGTCAATTTCTACTTCCAAGTTCTAGTTGCACGTGGCCATTTCTTCCTTATTCTTCAATGCCTGTGCCTTTTCCATGAATATCTTCTCATTGTTGGTCTTGACCTCTTTGATCACTAGCAGCGTTCACTTCTCTCTGACCCTAAGCTTGTTGGATACTCCTTGATGTAATTCATGGAGGGTCTGAATAGGAAGTGTCGTGAGATTGATCCCTAGGTCCTTGAGATGTGACAATTGAGTGTTCACTTCCTCCGAATGTGCACACATGGACCCCTCAGGCATTGGAATGACTCTGAGATCTAGAGTCTGATCAGTATCCAACATTGTCACACTCGCTTGCTGCAGGCTCACTTGAACCTTGCTCGCTTGGCCAACGCTCACTTGAAACTATCCTGTCTAAATCTACAGGTCACCCAGATACTTCTGCATATTCCCCAACACCTACTATTATTGTTGCTTGAGCTGCATCCACAATTTTGTTATGGTATCGCGGACCTTATCCTTGATTTCATCCAAGTCCGCCTTAGTGAGGACCATTGGATCAACATGTGCGTGCATATCGGATATCTGTTTCTTTTGTGGTCCTAAATTTGTCTCCTTGGAGTGCTTTTGTACTCTAAAGGGGGTGCCCTGCTCCTCGCCATTGCCTCCTTCAACATTGGACTCCTCCTTATCTATGGTATGCTCAAAAGCAGACTCGTCAACATCGACAATGGTCTCCTTAGCAATGTTCTCTTTCTCAGTAGCTGCCTTAGTAGTAGTTGCCTTGGTAGCAACTTCCTTCTTTTGTTGTGCAACTTTCTCTTGAGCTATAGCCTACTCAGCCTCCTTTTGTTTTTGCAATATTGTGGTCTACATGGAGGAAATTTCCCCTGCCTTGCTTGTACCTGCACTGAGATCTGAGGGGTGTAGCCACTCCCCTAGCCATTTCCCTACAATTTCCTGTACATCAGCGCCACCCACCAGATATGTTAACTTGTACCATGTCTTCTTTGTATCCTTTCTTGCATGGATAGACATATTGTGAAAATCCACCTTGAACTCTGCATAAGCCTCCAATTTCTCAAATAGATTTGGTGATAGCCTTGGCCACTAGCTGATCACTGTACGAAGATCCATATGAACTGTTAGAGTCGGTCTTGTCAGTCCTCTGTCAGAGATCAAAACTCTTTCTGCATTTCATTTTTAGGTGTCTCACTCCATTCACTCCAGCTGCATCCTACTAGGGGCATTCCATAATCTGATAGAAAGGTCTTGTTAGTCAGTTCCCCTCATGTCTGGCACCTGCTGGCTTAGGTCTTTTGTCAGTGTTCACTAAAGTCCATGACAGTTAATGTTCGATATTTTAATGGACGAGAGTCATTTTCAGTCATTAGGTCTAGGGATTAGTCAATTTGGTCTTCAACCAGGTCCAATAAAGCCATGCAGGCAAGACGGAGGTCCTTACAAAGTTATGATTCAAAGGTTTTCATCATCATGTTGACAGATTACCACTGTTCTTCAAAACTCCATTTTGAAGAAAAGTCAAACGTGCGACATTTATGATAATTTTCAAAAAAGTCTCTAGTTGATTTCTTTAGGTGCAGTCATGGTTTCCGTGGCCAAATGCCCTATCATGCAACCCCTTCAAAAAGTGCCGAAAATTTCATCATTCTAGCTAAAAATGCAAAGGGAAAAGTGAAATTCAGTGTTGCATTAACTCAGTGAAAAAGCCAAAATGAAACATTAGCAAAGTGGGTTTTTAAAGAAGCAAAAATTTAACCCATAACTCCAAAATTCCTTATAAAGGATTTCTACAAGAAACATAATCATTTTGCATACCAAGGTGGAGAGAAAGAATTTCAAGGTTATTAAGACGAGCTAGCACGCGTTAGAGTGAAGTTTGTAGTCATTTTCAGGAGCGCGGCACACACACAGAGGGGTGTGGCGCACACAGTGCCACCCCACAGTGTAAAGTTTATACGGGCGCGACGCACACACAGAGCGCAGCACACTGGGTTTGTTGCACGTCGCACACCCACAAAGGCCCGAAACTTGTTCCAAATTACATCAAGTCCCCTTTGAAACCCCTCAAATCGACAGGTAGGCTCTAAATCTTGATGGCTCATGTATGTTTGTGAAGATTATGGTGGTTCATGGCTATGTATAATTGCAACAAAAACTCATAAAACCAACCACTAGAAAACATCAAAGCCATGGTTGCTATGGTTGCAAAAATTGTGGTATTGATGCCAAGGCTCCTCTTTCACCTCTCATTGTTTCACTCCTTTCCATTGTTCCCTTCCCCCCTATCCCATTTTTTTTCTATTTTCCCTACCCTAAAACACTACTAAACCCATATTCCCTATCCCTCCACTCATTGGTCAATGTAAACCCAAAAACCCTACCTTATAACATCCCCAAACCCTCCTACATATCCCTAAACAACATTTTCCCCATAACCGCTATTCCCATCATATTATTCCTCTCCTAACACTCCCTTTTTGCACTGTTCCCCTTGGTGGCAGATACCACAACAACACCTAGTTTCATACCATCATCAAAGGGCAGCCCAAGTATAGTACACATAGCAGTCATGGCATCTGAGCATTCATCGGAGTATGAGATGGAAACACAAAGTGTTTCATCCTTGGAAGAACAGGCTCCCAGGAGACATCACAAAAGTGGAAAACATGTTAGGGATGAGCCAACTACCCTCACAGAATTGCAGGCTTGCCCTCTTGCTATGTCATGTTTCCAGCATCTATCATGTTTTCAGTTTTGTCAAAAGGTGGCTAATGTTCGAGTTCATCATGAGTTGGCCCCTCTTTTTGTGCTTCACCTACATGGAGGTCACTCTATCTTGGCCGGGGTCACCTTCACACTGACACCCGAAACTATCCCATTAGCAACCGGATACCAAATGTTGGAGAACAGTGGCACAAGAAACAGAAGGTGGATAGGCAACATTATGAGCCTTACATTAAGGCCAATTTCTTGAGGCAGCTCACAAGAGTCTTTCCATTCAGATATTTTAAAGATGAATATGCTCCACTCATGAAATTGATCATGAAATACTTGAGCTGTGAGGGGACGTTCTCTCGTCTATATGCATCTCACATCAGGTTTCTCATGCACTTTACCAGGGTATGGATGATGAACCTCCCATTTTTCATTTGCAGGAACATAGAGAGGATGAACACTTTCATGTAGCACAAGACCCCTCAATAGCAACTTAACAATGTTTATCACTTTGCTCTTATCTGGATTTTGGTGGATCATCAGTTGGGATTGCAGGGCATTACCTGGGATGACTTCATCTCCAGTGACCTCTTCAGCACTTCATAGGTATTATCAAAGGTGGAACATGAGATAGGTGGTCCTTCTCATCAGTATGAGCGCCATGAGACCACTACTATGCCAGTATTCATCACCTATCAGAGAGGCAGTAGACATTTGTTTGCAGTAGCAAAGCGAGTGTTATCTCCACCTGGGGTGGAAGGGGCCTTTCTTCCGACATCGACAACACAGGTACAGGACAAGGGAAAAAGTTCCATGCATGATGAGGGGCCATTAGGTGAACAAGAGGCTGATTTCATCCTCATTCATGATGATGATGCAAATGAGGACAGTGCCAAACTTAGGAGTACCATCCAGGAGCAGAAAATGGAGATCCAAGACTTGTCACTCAATTTGGAGAGGGCCAAATGGATTATCAGGTATTTGGAGCAGAGGAACAAACAGCATGAGGACCAGCATGAGATCATGGAGCTGCAAAGCATCCGTGAGAATTGCCAAGCTGCCCAGCATAGGAGGATTGAGCTCACTCCATTAGAGCAAGAGATTAACAACGACCAAGAGTCTTGGCTCAAGTGCATCAACATCCACCTTGAGAGACTGCTAGAGAAGGCTGACATAGACAAAACTAGACTGAGGCGGATGGTCTATCACTACAGGGCACGGAACATGAGTTCAAAGGCTCGGATAAGGAGTTTGAAGGAAAAATTGAGCAAAGCAACAAAGAGGAAAAAGAGGCAAAAAGAGAAATATCGGCTTCGAATCTTGGCTGAAGCCTCTGTGGCCCAGCATAATACCTCATAGAGAACCTTCAACCCAAATTTCAAGAAATTTGGGGCAATTTTGGTCACATGGCAAATTTTTGGTCACAACACAGGTTTTTTCTCCCTGTGCGCCGCGCCACTGGCACGACGCTTAGGATTGGGAGCTCCGAATTGCAATGGTTTGCATTTTTGGATTCAACATGAAAAATCATGACTACTGGTGCATGGAAAAGAAATTTGGGCATGATTTGAGTCTCCAGGAGGTTAAACACACTCAAACAATGTCCTCTTTGCCCCTATTTTGACACATAAGAAGCAGTCTTGGGAAAGTGAAGATTTGGAGGGGAAAATGAGCACCAAATTCAGAAATTCCACTTGGGTTGGAAAGTAGATAGGTCAGGATTTCCAAAAATCACACTTGGGCATAATTTGGACTCCTACAGATACCTCAAAACAACCTCCAAAGTGGCGCGGCGCATATAGATTTGGGCGCGACGCATATAGAGAAAAAGGCCAAATCACTTTCGCTTCGCGACATTTCGATTCACGACTTTCTGCGAGTGGGCCCGCTCATCTACACTTCACTTGTTTCGGCACCTAAGGCAAAATTTAAAGTATTTTCACTAGAGGATGGCTTCTATCCAAGTGGAAAAGGAAGGCGAGCAGTCACCCAAGCCATTTGTCATTTTCGTAACGCTGCACCTGTAATTAATGCTTGGATTTCCACTTCCACTTTGTAATGATTCGAAAAACTCCCCAACTCTTGGTCATTCTATTTCCTCATGGCATAGTCTATTTATTGTATGCAAAACATTTGCAAAGGGTTGGTTGGCTTGTAATTTCTGGGATACTGTGGGAGAGAAACTCAGTTCTTCATTGTATATTTTGACAAAAGATTAATGAAAGGCAGTGGCTTTGTTTCATGAGATTCTTGTGGCGTGAGTGTAGTAAATGTGTTCTCTTTATGTTTCATATGTATTTCATTATGTTTCATAGTTCATTCATATTCATTTCAATTAAATTTTCTAAGTAAGATAAGGTAGAATTCATGTTTATTGCTTTGCCTATGGGAAAGTTTCACGTATGTGTTCTTCTTCTATTGAAAAGGATTCATGTGTTTATGCCCTTTTCACCCTCTTAAACAATCTTTCCATTCCACATTACTTCAAATTTAATTGCTAGACTTTCCGCCTGTCTCGCCTCACGAAGTAGTATGTGCCTTTGTGTTAAATTCTCTGCTCATTGCTGTCAGTTGGTCCCATACCATTCCAGAAACTCAGTCATTCATAAAAAATTGCTTCTTGTATACATATTTATTTACTATCCTAAGATCAATATTTCACTGCATGTCATCTCAGACCATTTCATTTACTTATTCGTTGAGCGTGACTCGGAGAGAGCCCTCTCCTATTCTGGTAGGGCTAGATACCAGACTGAGCGTGGTTTGTGGTTACCCTGAATTTTTCCTTCCTTCAGCCTAAGGAAGATTTAAGTGCTAACATGAACCAATACCCAAATCATTTTTGTCTCCAAGACCCTCGCAGGGTCCTTTGTCGCCCATAGTGAAGCAAACTTTACAGCTTCTGGTAAGTCAGATTCCTGCAGAGGGAATTGACTGTCTTCTGGCAGCTTCCATGTAATTAGGGAAATAAAAAACAATAGCCAGGCATAATGGAATGCCTTTCCCTCATCCCATTCTTTGTGATAATTTAGCAAAAATTCCTTACAGAGGTACTGTGCCCAGTTGTAATGCACACTGTTAGCAAATTGTACAACAAGAAAAATTATCGGTGCTAGAACCTCGTTTGCGCAACACTTCCTCATGATCTTGTAGGGCAAGATCCATGTGGAAATATATAGTGCCTTATCTATAATAGAGCTAATGAAATATCCGTGTGACTTTTTCACTAAGCCAAACTCACTTTTCACTTGGTTTGTGAGTTGCTTTTCTTTGGTTTTTCCACCAAATGTCTCAGCTGGATCCAACCCTTGGTAGGGAAACATCGTGATGCAGTGGATTAGGATATCTGTAATGGGGATGGGTTCTCCCAACTAGAGACACCCATCATGTACCAAGGTGAGCAATTATCAAACACAAACCATGTTAATGACTGTTCTGCTAAAATGCGACACGCACAACATGTTCAACAATCCTGCCTTCTCAACCGCCGTGACCCATTTCATTGGCTCTAGTCGTGTTACTCTGGTCTCTTCATAATAAATATTTTCCATATACTTATTCAGCACAAGATGTGGGAATTTTTCATGGTCTACCAGATCCCAATCTTCCAACTTGAGCAAAGGACTGTCCCTTAATTATGCGCCTTCAAGCACCACCTTCTCCAGCAACAGTGGTGTAAAAGCCATAAACTTGGCGCTATATGGATCTTTTTGTACCTACATTTTTCCTTTTCGTGGTGGAATATACTTTGGGAGCTGAGTTATAGGCTCACCCTCTTTGGCATCCAATTCCTCAATCCCTCTACGAAGCTCTTCCTCATCAAGATCAAGGGGTTCATGTGACTGTTTTAACTTTTCCATTTTCCCATTTTAGTGAATCTCAACGGGGTTTTTCATTGGTGACAGTATCATCGGAAATGGCTATGATTTCTTTTATTTCTTCTCGACAACAGATGACTTAGGCCTAGGCGACCTTGGCACCATAGGTATAGAGGGTGTTTCTTCCACTATCAACGTGACTTTAGGGGTTGTAGTTTCAGAACTTGTGACTTCTGCATGGATGGTTTCCTCCATTCTATCCAAGAAGGCCTTATGAAAAGTTTCAGACACGTTAGATAACCCTGGATATGAGAAAATTTATTCCCAATAAGACACGTTCATAGACTGCAGCTCATGGTGCAACACAAGATGAGAAGGCTCACAAGCGATTTTCAAAGAGAAAAGTGTTCTAACGTAGGGCAACATGCCAAATTTATAGGTGATTTCAAATTCAAATCAAACTGTTTCCTTCAATTTTATATCATTAATGCATCTTTGGTGCTAGATTTCCAAATATTTGTGCCATAAATGTGGCCTTCACGCTCCTCCTAATGGAAATTTAGCCATCCAATAATCTACAGTTCCCTTAACAACTATGTTTAGACCTAGGTACATGGCACCAACCTTCGTAGCATAGCCCCCTTGGCGTAGTTTTGGCTTCATGGGCCTTGACCTAGATTTAGCTTTAATTAGCCAAGAAAATACCTACACTACTAGCCCTTTCGGCATCAATCCATGGAGCGTGAACTGAAGTCTCACCTGAAGCAGTATGGGGGGATGCAGGAACCAAGTTTTTGCACCCTGAGATGGCAATGATGTTGCTTTATACCCTAACCCTTCCTTCATGCAAATCGATAATCCTTTTAGGGCTTATCGATATACTTCCCTTAGGCTTCCTCTATTCCTTCCTGAAAGCTATGACTATCTTTCACATACCCTAAATAGGAAATTCAAACACTTATGCGCCTCTGTAATTACTCTTACTGTTGTATTTACCCAGATTAGCTTAAGTAGTGGATAAATTCAACATGCATTAAGATTATCTTCATGTAAACATATATTCCTACTTGCATTCATATAATAGAGTAAAACACATAGATTTGTGCATCAATAAAACATTAAATCATAAACTTAGTATTCAACATAACATAATCGGATGCATTCATAACAAAAGTGAAATAGCTCATACACAGGTAATTTAAGAATAATTCTCTTTATTGATATTCAGATGTTCTTTATAGACTCTAACTACTGTGCGCACACAACTATAGGGGTATGTGCACTCAGTTGTGGACTCCTACCCTAAGCCTCTGTGCACACAACTACAAAGCCTCTTTCCTACGTCAAGAATCTTCACTCTTAGCTCTCATAGACCCATTACATCAATGACTCCTCAAAGCATATCTGAATTGAACTACTAAAAGACTCTTCTAAGACTTCTTTTTATACAATCCCATGTCCGTGGACCATGGGTAGATCTACTAAAGCTGACATGACTTACATTAAACAAAGGGTAGAAACCCTTTATGACTCTTTACATCTTCGCGCTTCGCGACCACAAAATGCAGAGAATTTACACTTCTTATACAAAAATTGGGCTTTCTACCCCAAAAATTGGGCTTTTAATCCCAAAATTGACCCTAGGGGACACATTCCCAATAGTCCCCTAACACAAATATGGTGACTCCTCCCTAAGTCACTCTACTGGTGCAAGATCTTATCACAAAGACCTCCCAGCTCCAACTGTACAATAGAAACCTCGGTGGTACACTGCGTTGCCACCTGCTTAACCTACTCGACAAGTTACTCTATCGCTGGTCTTGCGGTATCTGCCTATATTTTCTGTTGTGTTTCCTATTGGCTTAAGGGGGCGTGACCCAGGTTTGAAGTTAATTAGCCAAACAAATCCCTACACTACTAGCCCTTTCGACAATAGCCCACGGAGTGGGGACTAAGGTCTCACCTAAAGTAGTATGGGGGATGCTGGAACTAGGTTTCCCCACCCTTGAGATGTCAGAGGGGTCAATTTAGTCCAACTGTGAATGGCTTAACGTAGGTCACTTCGCACACTGCCCTAACCTGCGGGGCCTTTGCAATCTATTATAATCACATTCACACAATGCTAACTAGGGGCTGAGGAGATTTCGTGTTTCTTAGGCAACGATCTATGCTATTTCCCCAAGATACACCACGAGTCTTACTTATATTCTTATAATTGTTAGTTAACTTCGCGTAAATAGATACTTTATCTTATATTAACTTAATCAACACAATCATATATGTTCGCACATCATATATACAACAGAAATGTAATTTATACCCAATACATTCAATGCAGAAAATAGTAAATAAATACATAGGAATGGTATAAAAATTCTCTTTATTAGTACTTCAATTGGTTACAGACTCAACCTGCCCTGCACACTCAACTGCGGGTGCACTCATTTGTAGACTACTAGGCCTCTGTGCACTCAGTTGCAGAGCCTCCTCCTACTCTACAACCCAACGATTTGACTCTACACTTAGATAAGACTCAATTATTCATCGTTCATTCATAAATTTATTCTACTTTACTGATTTACAACTTAGAGCCTCACTCTATTTATACAATCTGACATTACATTATAGAAATGAGGGCAGACAACCCTATGACTCATTTACAAGTTCGCGCTTCATGCCCACAAAACACAGAGTCTTTACATCATATTTTGTCAAAATTTGGGCTTTAAGCTCCAAAACTTCCCTTAGGGGATTCTGCACCCAATAGGCCCCCAACACAAATATCGTGACTCGCCCTTGAGTCACTCTATCAGTGCGGAGATCTTCACACAGAGGCCTCCAAACTCTGCTCAGACCACTGCAAGGTCGACAACACACTGAGTGGCTACCTACTGTACCTCCTAGATGCACTATTCAAAGACTGTGATAGCTGAATTTCTGCCCTGAACCTAGTTATAATCTCGTGCCTCCTTTCAGCTGCCTATAGCACTAAGACTATTCTTTGGTTGGCTAGTCAGATAGCCAGGCCACCCATGTATGGATTCAATCGACTGCCATTCACTTTTCCTAGGAAAGGTTCTCCATTTATCTTTACCAACTACGCTGCACCCCCATATGTGATTTCCTTAATAACATACAGTCCCATCCAATGCGTTAAATTGATAAACTCTTGGCAGTAGTCCTCAGGTTTTTCAACTTAATCGTGCTTATCTTGTTCTATTAGTATGGTCTTTCTATCAAGAAAGTCCTTCTTTATTCCTTCCTCAAGCTTCATGACTTCTGCTTCCCCCATGGTGCTTTTCTCCCTCAACTGAGCTCTTTCATTCATGAATGCTTGGAGCCTAAGGTCACCTTGCTGAATCTCTTCATCAAGTCCCAAGCTTTCTTCTTCGAGTTCTTCCAATTGTGCGATCCCTTCTTCCGAGGCTTCACGATCCATCATATCCATGGGCATTGCTATGCACGGACTAGGCATGATATACTCCATCAACATTGCAACGTTCACTCCATAGGCCAGCCTAGAAGGTGTCTATCCTATCTGTTTCTTGCACATTTTCCTATAAGCCCATAAAACTGCTAGTATGTGCAAGTCCCAGTCACTTAGCTGCGCACTACATACCTTGTTTAGTGCTTCACTCACCTCTTTAAATGCTTCCACATGGATAAAATTTTGCATGATCGTTCTATCCACATTTTGTCGTTCCAACTTGAGGAGCTGTTGGCGCATTCCCCCCCCCCCCCCAATAGATGCTTATTGACTGTATCTCCCAACGTGAAGTTCATGTGCATCCGCGCAGGTTGTTTTCCATATGCCTGTAGCCACCTAGGAAGATGCGTTTGCGGATCATCCTGTCCGTTGTATTTGTCATCCAATCACACTCTAGGATTCCCAAACCATGTGCACATCATTCTCTTGCATTCACACCAATCTTCAAAGCTCCCTTTGTGCATACCCCACCACCTTGCGAGCGTGGCGCACTGTACTCAATTCAAAGCATGGAACCCTTGCTTTTTCAGCACTTCCTTTTCAAACTTATCTAGGAAAGTATCTACCTCACTTAACCCATCATAAGTAGGCAGATCCCTCACTTCTTTCAATACATAGCAAAATGATCTTGTCATCATATTATAATTCAGTGCGGTTACCTCATGTAATCGGTTCTACCATCACTCTATCTCCTCATTAGAATCCAGTGTACAGGAGCTTCCATGCTCCCATGAGATCCGTCCATCCGTGGTGGGATTTACCCAATCTTGCTCTCGCGCGATTATTTTTTAGATGTAGTGCAAATCATCATCACTTTCATAGTCACGCACTAGCTCTGTATAGCACGATCCTTTCACAGTGTCCAAAGGTATAACTATGCACAGAGACTTCTATTCAAAAATCATCTTGCACTTCTTTAGATTAATCACCCCATTCATGTTAGTGGGCTAATCAATTCCTAAGAGCGCAGGGTAGGGATTGCTATCATAAAAAATATTTATTACTTCAAAGTATTTTATCACACTCGCTCCCTTAATATCCATAGTGATTCCCTGTAATTGCCCCATAGGTATTATCTTTTGTTGGTTCACCATTCACAATTGAATAGGAGACCATTGCAGCATAGGCCTCCCCATGCGCTCCCATGTCTACTTCGGTAGAGCGTTCGCATTTGATCCTAAATCTAGAATTACTTGGTCCATCTCATATTCTCCAATCTGTGTGGTTAACCTCATTTATCTTCCCGTCCTTGTCGTATGCTTTCCAATCTTCCGGTCTACGCATGGTCCCAGTGCATTTGTTAATGAGTTCATGTAGTCCCTTTATAGCCTTACTATCATGCAATAGCTTCATGCATGTTTCTAGGAATGTCGTAAGCATAGATGGGTCCATTTCTGGTTCTGGTCTATCTTTGCTTCCTAAAGTGGAGGCATCCATGAAGCTCTTCTTAGCTTCCATGAAGGTTTCCTTAGCGTGCTCCAAATCAAACTCTACTTCTTTCGTCGAAGCCTTGCAAACCCAGGTACTATCTTCAAGTTGTTTTCCTTTATCATCTCCTATCGCGATTCCACTTCAGAGCATAATGTTCATAGTCGGATCTTCGTCGCGCGACTCAAACCTCATCATCTACAAGTTATGAGTCAATGGACGTGGTAGTGCTCCCTTGTTGTGTATCCTAGCTATCAACATAGGACAATCTTCCATCTCATGATCAAACAAGGTACAATACAGACATGATGGATGCATTGGATTTGTACAATCATGGGCATAATGTCCTAGCCCTCCGCAATTATAGCATATCAACTATCTGCGACCTCTTCCAAGTCCTCCTCCACCTCGGCCTTATCCGTGCCCTTGAAATCTAGTTCGCACCACTCCTGCACTCTAGTACTCTCGTCTAGGAGCCACATTTCAACCTGAACCCTATAGGTGGGAGTTCTATCCATCATCAGATCATAGCTTCTACAAGTGCGCTCATCGTGTCCCACCGACCTACAAAAATTACAGAACAATTGCTGCAAATTTTGTGTATACTTCTATAACGAATGGCAGTTGTTTGTAGCATGCTTTCCACCTATTTGACAAATCACGCACCACAATACAGGTGCCACGCTAGGTCCTACTTGCGCTTCCGACCTTATTGGCATTGGTCCTCCTCCCACGAGGTATTTTACAAACACTTGGTAGTGGTCCTTATCATGACCTTAACCCTTGAATTTTACACACCATACCTCTTCGCGCACTTTCAGGTGAGTTGTCCTGTCTTGTTTCAGACTCTGCATCTCAAGGCATAAGTTTTTCAACTGCATGTGGATCTGCTGAACTCCTAAGTTAGGATCCTATATAGGGGTTTCATGCAGCCTCATCACGATTTCTAAGGCCTCTGCCTAAGTCGTTAACTTCTGTTGCAATAGCGTGCTCGTCAGATGTGGCATTAATGATGCTACAAACCATTCATGATGTTGTCCATCCGTCATATTCATATTAACTTCATGAATCTTACACTTCAACCTCTGATCTAGCTCCCAAGGAGTCTCACCTAGTAGCATTGTGATCTCTTTGAATCCAATGATCTATTATGATTTTGAATTCAGCCTACTAAATTCCCTATTTAGCATAATTTGTATATCCACGATTCCCGCATTTGGATTGTGATTAGAATGCTTAATAAACTAGGTCAGCATGTAGTCATGTAGGGCACTAACTAGTGTGGCTTTCTTTGTATTGTCATTTGTAACTCCCTATGCTTCCCATACGTCTCTTATCACAAACCAAAACTAGTTTGGATCCTCATTTCCTACTCCCTTGAACACAGGTAACTTTTTCATGCTTGCCATATTGACTCGTAGTGGTGGCGGAGGTGTTATAGGTGAAGATGGAGGTGATGGTGGTGAAGCTGGTGGTGGTGTGGGTGGGGGTGGTATGCACGGAATCCTCTACCTTATCAAATGGATGCACTTCACGGAGGGACCTTCACGAGCTCTTCCTCATCCCCTCATGGAGGTGAAATCAAAGGGCTATTCTCTGGTCCCTTACTTCCTTCATTTTTGTAGGTTTTTCACTTTGCGTAGCTCCAAACATCAAGATAATTGCATAACCCTCTTTTCACACAATAGAATTTTAATCCAAGTATTCAAAGACTTTATGTACTTACCTCGTGGTCCTTTGATAAAGTGTTACTTTGCCTCGCTATAGCTAACTGATGTATCTACCGTGAACTCAGTAATGAACCCTCCTATAATCCGATTGAGCCAGTGATTATCAACGTGCACAATCTTATCCTCCAATGCTTCCAATCTGTGCAACTCTGGAGTCCACACAATAGGACTTTCAAGCTTCCACCTTCCTTGGCTATTTTCTAGCTTCACGATCCACTTGTACAGCTCAGTAGGGAAAGATGCAAAAAAGATCTCGTGGATTTCTATGTACAAGTAGAATTCTAACCACTCTTCTTTTGTTAGTCGTAGATTCCTTTTCTCCTGCGCTGCAAACTCATGAATCCTCCTATCCAACCAACCTTCAATTTCCTTCTTAGTTGAATTCCAATGAAACAACATCAGACATCTCTATACAAATTTTGGTCCCAACAACGGAACAATTTGTTGGCTTGAGGGGGCCTGACTCTGGCTCAGAGTTAATTAGCCAAACAAATCCCTACACTACTAGCCCTTTCAGCAACAACTCGTGGAGCGTGGATTGAGGTCTCACCTGAAGTAGTATGGAGGTATGCTGGAACCAAGTTTCCCCACCCTTGAGATGTCTGAGGGGTTGATTTAGTCCAGCTGTGAATGGCTTCGCA
This sequence comes from Pinus taeda, assembly GCA_000404065.3. NCBI lineage: Eukaryota > Viridiplantae > Streptophyta > Pinopsida > Pinales > Pinaceae > Pinus > Pinus taeda. The sequence continues at coordinate 69,387 of APFE031682921.1, forward strand.
TAGGTCACTTCGCGCACTACCCTCACCTACAAGGCCTTTGCGATCTGTTATAATCACCTTCGTGCAGCCCTAACCAGAGGTTGAGGAGCTTTTGCACTACTAAGGCAACAATCTATGCTATTTCCCCAAGTTACACCATGGGTCTTACTTATATTTTATAATTGTTAGTTAACTTCACGTAAACAGATACTTTATCTTATATTCACTTAATCAACACAATCATATATGTTCGTGCATCATATAAACAACAAAAATATAATTTATATCCAATACATTCAATGCAAAAAATAGTAAATAAATACACAGGAATGGTTTAAAACTTCTCTTTATTAATACTTCAATTGGTTATAGACTCAACCTACCCTACGCACTCAGCTACAAGGGTCCGTGCACTCAGCTGCGGACTACTAGGCCTCTATGCACTCAGTTGCAGAGCCTCCTCCTACTCTATGGCCCAACGACTCAACTCTACACTTAGATAAGACTTAATTCTTCATCCTTCATTCATCAAATGATTCTACTTTACTGATTTACAACTTAGAGTCTCGCTCTATTTATGCAATTCCATGGTCCGCAAACCATGGGTAGATCTCTAAAGCTGACATTACATTACAAAATTGAGGGCAGACAACCCTATGATTCATTTACAAGTTTGCGCTCCGTGCCCACAAAATGAGGAGTCTTTACATCGGATTTAGTCAAAATCTGGGCTTTAAGCACCAAAAATTCCCTTGGGGGATCCTGTGCCCAACATTTCTTGGGGACTAGCCAATTTTACTTCAATGGTGGCCGTGAGCACGTAGGCTTCATCTAGCCAAGGCCCTAATCTAGCCTTCAGCACTCCCTCCTTGTGTTGTGCTGTATCCACCTGTTCCTTCAGTGCCTTCACTTCATGTAGCTTCGCCAACCTCTGTGTGATGGCAAAGGTGTGTGACGTCACTTTGACCTCGTCATACTTCTGCAGCAGTTCCCTTGCCTCTGTTTCTAGCCGTTTCACATTGGGAACTTCCTACAAACTGGTAACTACTTTGAGCGACTACTCAAAGAGCGAAGTGCAATCCTTCATTGTGGCATCCACTGCGACAATTGCATCCTTGACAGTTGCCTCGAGCTACTGTCTGACTTCTGGTGGATTCGAAGGTTGGGCCCTTAGCTCGCGCTCTATGATCTTAAGGTTCAGCTTAATCTAAACCTTAGTTAGCTCTATCCTTGTGTCATGCACACCTACATCGAGCTTCCGAATTTTGGTGTCGACTGGCGCATCTTCTGGGATATTCAGCTCTGAAATAGTTCTGCAGGCCTCAGCTACCACAGCTGTGATGAACTCATTCTTCTCTGTGATCTTCTTAAGGATATCAATCATGGAAGTCTTTTCTATGAAAATCTTGGCATTTTTGACCTTCTACTCGCTAATCACATTCAGCGCATGCTTCTCTCTGGCTTGAAGTTCTGCGATCCCACCATCTTGTAGGGTGTGAAGGTCTTCACTTGGAAGTGCGGTCAAGTTCAACCCAACCTTCTTGAGAGCACTGACAGTGGCCTTGTCAGCTTCCACTTCTATAGTCAATGCTCTGTTCGATAGCACAACAACCCAGGTATCCAAGGAACAGACCAGCTCTGTGGCTTTTGAGGTCCCAAGTGCCAAGCTAGTTGATGCCGCGCTACAATGTCCCACACTAGTCTGCACTTGAGTGGCCTGGATCTATAGCTCGCACTGACCTAGTTGAACGGTGACCAAAACTTGCTACTACTGTTGCTTGAACTATTGTAGCAGTTCCGCAGTTGCATCGTTCACTGTGTCTCTGATATCATTTAGACCACCTTCAGTCAAAGTGATTGGGTCAAGTGATGATTTTTTGGCCTTGGACTTCTTCCGCGGCCTACTTTTTCCTGCTCCCTAGTGTGCTTAACCCAGAATGAAGTAGTGTCCAAGTCTGCACCTCCCTATTCTGATTGCTTCTCTTCTTCCTCCATCTACGGTGAAGGAGACTACTGAATTCTATCAGAGTCACGCTCTTCCTCTTCTTCTTCCTCTTCTGCCAGCTTCTTAGCTACACCCTCCCCCTTGGCTTTGTCTTTAGCCTCCTTTTTTGTTCTATCGGCCAACTACTACATCTTTAGTCAGGCCTCTTCCTTCTCCTGTTTCACAGTGGACTTACTAGACCTAGCTAACAAGTTTGAGGTCATGCACCACTTTGATGGCCAACTCTCTAGGACCGTTGCTAGGTATGGAAGATCATACCATTTTTTCTTGGGGTCCTTCCGCACCCTGATGGAAACACAGTGGAAGTTTGCTTTGAACTCCACATATCCTAACAACTGCTCAAAGAAAGTTGGGGGTAACCTCGACTTGCCATTATCACGGCACAGATGCTTGCCTCCATCAACACCCAAAATAGTTTAGCGTCCTTGACCCTCGTGGCATCCTTGGCGGCCCAGAGGGAAGCAAAATTCTCTGCTTCTAGTAGATATGATGCAACCCAAGGAAACTGGTTGTCCTAAGGTAATTCCCATGCAACCAACACAATTGATATCAGTAACCAAGAGTAGTGAAAGGGTTTAATCTAGTCTTTCACTTCACTATAGTTTGAGAGGAACTCATCGCAGAGATATTGCACCCAATTAAATTGCATGCCCTTTGTGCAATGAGCTGCTAATGAAACGACTGGTGCTGACACTTCATCTGTGTGACACTTTCTCATTATCTTCCCAACCAAAATCTAGGTGGCGACCTTAACACGGGGTCAGTTATGCTAGAAATTGAGTATTCGCACAGTTTCTTGGCAAGCTTGAATTTGTCCTTCATTCTCACGACAAGGTCACGGTTGCCCGTCTTTCCGCCAAATGCCATGGCCGGATTCAACCCTGAATGTGGTAACAATGTGACCCTATGGATCAACATATCTGTGATGGGTATCAGTTCTCCTAACCACATACACCCATTGTGCACTAAGAATAGCAATCGTTTGATCACCATCAAGGTTATGGGTGCATAGTGGTAATGTGGCACTGATAGTAGGTTTAACAGTCCTACCTTGTCCACTCCTTTAATCCACTACAGTGACTCCAGTGCGGTGACACCAGAATCTTTATAAAACACGTGGGTCATAAAGGTATCAGCCACCAAGTGGGGGAATCGTTCTATGTTTGCCAAGTCCCAATCTTCCATTTTGTGAGTGGGAATGTGCACCAAGCGCGACCCTTCAAGCATGATCTGGTCTGGAAGAAATGAGGTATTTAGCATAAATTTCCCCTCATCCAGGTCCTTCGGGGCATTCACCTTACCCTGGTGTGGAGGGATGTACTTGGGTAGATTTGAGATAGGTTCTACACCATCAATGTCAATGTCTTCTATGCCCACATCCAATCTTTGGCGCCCTCCTCGGATTCTAAGTCTACCACCTTGCCTTTCTCTTGCACGGTAGGCTTTTCCCTCTGGTGCTTTCTTAGTGACTCATGCACCGGCTATGTTTCTTTCTGCTTATCCCTCTTTGTCTTGGGACCCTCTTTGGGCAATGTAGGCCTCACCCTGGGTGACCTCTATGATTTTGGTACTTCTGCGGGCACTTCTACACTTGCAATCTCAAGGGCAGCTCCCTTAGATGCCATTGATCCTCCAACACTTGTAGTTTTCACGGGCACCGACATGAGTCTAGTAAGAAGCTCCTGGATTGCTTAAGATAACTTGTCAAATACTGAACTAGCCACCAAAGCCTCAAAATTCTCAAGGTTCATACGTGCTTGATAGCTCAACACCTCAATTATCAGAATGAAAAGTGTTTTTCATTTGGCAGCCATATGTAATTTATAGGTGAATTCGAATTTGAATCCGACTATTCCCCCCAAAATGCACTCATAAATGCCAATACTATGACATTCCTCCCTTCCATGCAGTCCCTTAATTGCCTAGCTCTACAACTCATGTAGTGTAGTCTATAGTTTGTGCCTCCTTCCAGCTTCTTGGAGCGCTAAGATTGTGCCTCCACCATATAGTCATCTCGTCGGATCCTCGATGTATGGCTTCAATCGGTTGCCATTTACCTTCCCTGGAAATGGCTCTCCATTCAACTTCACTAGCTAAACTGCTCCACCATCGGTAATCTCCTTGATGACATAGGGCCCCAGCTAATGCATCCGAAATTTTCCTGGAAATTTATCAATCTTGTTGTCATATAATAATACTAAATCATTTACCTTGAAGGTGCAGAGTTTGATGTGCTGATCGTGCCATGCCTTTTTGCGCTCTTGAACTTGCTGATGGAATTCAGCCAAAAATCTATCCTCTTCTAGCTCTACCAACTGCGCGAGCCTTTCTTCTAGGGCTCCATGATCCACCATTCCTATGAATGCTACTATGCACAGACTAGGTACAATGTACTCCATTGGCATCACAACTTCTATGCCATAAACCAGCCTAAAAGGCATTTGTCCAGTAAGATTTTTTCAAGTCGTTTTGTAAGCCCATGTCATCACGGGTATATGCATATCCCAGTCATTTCTTTGTGAATTTCAGACCTTCGTCAGTGTGTTCTCCAATATCTTATTAAACTCTTCCACCGTCCCATTAGCCTATAGGTGATATGGTGTACTCTTATGATGATAAACCTAGAACTCCTCTGTGAGCATGTTGATCATCTCATTAAGGAAATGCGTACCGCGATCACTCATCAAAATCTTTGGGCAACCAAATCTATTTAGTACATACTCAAAGATGAAATTTGATTTTGTTTCTCCTGTACAACCCTTCACAGGTTGCGCCTCTGCCCCTCTGGTCAAATACTTAGTGGCGGTGATGATGTACCACGCACTTGTCTTCTTTCCTGGAGGTTGAATTGGTCCTTAAAAGTCAATCGCCCACTTTTTGAATGGCTGTAATGACATCTATGGATTCATAGGCATCTCATCCCTCAACGATGGCCTGCCCATCCTTTGACATGCATCACATGCCTTACAATAAGCCTTGGAATCCTTATGAAGTGTTGGCCACCATAGCCTAGCACATAAAACCTTCTACATTGTAGCTTTCCCTGCATAATGTCCTCCCACGACTCATCCATGAGCTTCAACAAGGATTTTGTTTCATTCAAATTTAGGTACAAAATGACACAAAATTTCATCCGAGCCCATTTTATATAAATGACCTACAATTACAGGAAAGTCTATTGCATGCACCACTAGCTCCTTCTTTTGTTGACTACTATACCCTTTTGGAGTCGTCCCTGTCGTCAAGAAGTGTATGATATCCAAAAAGTGAGTGTCCTCGACACACATTGCAAAGAGCTGTGCATCAGGTAGTCCTTCCTCCATATTAGTAGGCTCCTCTCTTATTGCAATGCGCGACAGATGATCCGGTCCAACATTCAATCATCCTAGCTTCACAATAACTTCAAAATCATATTCTTGAAACAACAACAGCCATTTGCATACCTTCCCCCCAACGCAGGCCTTTTAACCAAGTACTTCAATGTAGAATGGTCTGTATACATCTTAAAATGTCCACCTAGAAAGAACTGTCTGAACTTCTGGAGTGCGTACACCATAGCCAAACCTTCACACTCTGTCGTTGAATAATTCTTCTCAGCTTTAGAAAACTTTCTACTTGCAAATGCTATAGGGTGGTCCATCTCTCACTCACCGCCCTATGTTAGTACTACCCCGAGCACTATACATGACACGTCCGCATGCACATAAAATTCTTTCAACCAATCTGGGAAGACTAGGATTGTTGCGGTGACCATATTTTCCTTCAACACATCTAAGCTTTGTTGACACTCTTCATTCCAACATAATGTAGCATCCTTCTTTAGTAGCTTCTCCACTGGTGTGTTAATTTGGGCATACCTCTTGATGAAATTTCTAGAGTATCCTGTATGCCCCAATGTTATGTGTAGCTATTTCACACTTCTTGGTGCCTCCAAATTAATTATAACCGCGATCTTAGCAGGATCTACCATCAAGCCTTGCCTGCATACCACGTGACCCAACAAGATCCCAAAAGGGACATAGAACAAGAATTTCTTCAAATTTAGTGCGATTTGGTACCTCTAACATGTATCCAACATCAAGGGTAGACTAGCTACATGGAGATTTACCAACCTGAACACCGTCCAATCATCAAAGTATACCTCCAAAAACTTGTGAATGAAGTCCTTGAACATCGCAATGACTACACGCGAAAAGATCACCAACATGTTCTTTAGTCCAAACGGCATCACAATATACTGAAAGCATCCCCATTTAGTCACAAAAGTTTTCTTACTTCTATACTTTGGTGTGATCTTGATCTGATGGTACCCAGAGAACAAATGAATATGATTCTTGACCGCACCCATTATCCAGCACTTCGTCAGTGAATGGAGTTGGAAAGGTATCATGTACACAGGTGTCATTCAACTTCCTGAGATCTACGCATATCCTTATTTCATCCTTTTTCTTCCTTTCCTAAATTACTATTTGGCTCACCCAATCAGATTCTTCTATTGGTTCGATAATACCCACCACAAGCGTTTTATCCAACTCTAGGCGGACCATTTCTTTATACTTTGAATTGAGGTGGTACGACCTTTACTTAATCATCTTCGCATCCAGTTTCAATGTAATTTTCATAATTCCCAGGTCCCATATTATCCCTTTTAGGTTTGAGAACTTCGTAGGGAACAAATCCTGGTATTCACGGAGCAATTCAACGACCTTATCTACAGTTGTTTCATCCTAATAGTCCCTAATATTTGCAAACTTTGGCTTCACCTCTGTCCCAATGTTCACTTGTCTTGTTTTTAGCTGTGCAATGATATCTGAATTTTCAATTTGTGGTCCTTCAACTTCATGGTGACCTTTAGTCTCTAGGATGTTAATGTTCCTTGGGTCCTCATCCTCTTCTTCGACAATCACATTGTAGCACTCCAGCGCGTGGCTTGGCTGGGTGGTCCAATTCGGTTGAATTAAGTCCAAGGGATCCTGCGGTACTCTGAAGATTGCTGCCTTAACTTCCTGCAATGCATTGTCAATACTTTAAAACCCATCCTCAAAGCTAAATGTCATCAATAATCCCTATCGCAAAATGTCCCATTCTTCAGTGCCGTGTCAGAGCTCTATCTCCAAGTACCAGTTCATCGGTATTACATCCAAATTATGAAAAAATAGATGCACCCATTCATGTTGAGGAACCACTCCATAAGCCTTAGTCCATCTATCCAGGTCATCGCGCGGATCATCCCTTCCATCATATTTCTCTATTAGCCACACTTGTGGGTGACCAAACTACAATCCCATCATCTTTTTATACACACACAAATCATCAAAACTGTCTTTGTGCACACCCCACCATATTGCAGGCATAACACCCAATCCAAGGCCTGTAAGCGATGCTTCTCTAAGACTTCTCTCTCAAATGTATCCAAAAATTTATCAACATCAGTTAAACCATCATAATAAGGTAGATTCCTTACCTCCGAGGATACATAGCACACCGACTTGGTCATCATATTACAATGCAACATAGATATTTCATGCAATCGATTCTACCACTGTTCCAACTCCTCATCTCAATCTGAAGTGAAGGAGATTTCTTGGTACCATGCAATATGTCCATCCAATGTCGGATTCACCCAATCCTTATCTCATGTAGTTATCTTATAAATCTAGTCCAAGTCATTGTTGCTTTCGTAATCGCGAACAGGTTCAGTATAGCATGGTCCTTCTACAGGGTTCAGGAGCATTACTATGTGGAGCGATTTCTTCTCAAATATCATCTTCCACTTCTTCAAATTGATTACCCCATTCATGTCAGTGGCCCAATCAATCCCAAGAAGTGTAGGGTAGGGATAGTTGTCATCCACAATCTCTATCACTTCGAAGTTTGCCAATGCACTCATGCCCTCAATATCCACTGTCACTCCATGTAATCTTCCCATGGGGATAATTTTATGTTGATTTACCATCCTTAACTAAATCGGAGACCACTATAGTGTAGTTCTCCCCATCATTTCCGATGTCTATTTAGGCAGAACATCTGGGTCTGACCCCAGATCCAGAATTACTTGATCCATAGCATATTCTCCTATCTACGCAGTGAGCCTCATCTCACGCCCCATTCTTGCCTTATGCTTACCAATCTTCCTTACTACGCGTGGTCCATTAGGAGCATTTTCTTTCCCAACACACTTATTTATCTATTCTTGTAGTCCTTTCATAGCCTTACTGTCACACAGCAATTTCATACAGGTCTCCAAGAAATTAGTAAGCATGGAAGGGTCCATCTCTTCAGTTGTCTTATCCTGACTTCCTAAGGTAGAGGCCTCAACAAAGCTTTTCTTTGATTCCATAAATTTTTCTTGTGTGCGCTTCAGATCAAACTCGACCTCCTTATCTAGAGCTTTGTGGACCCATTCACTTTCTTCAGGCTGCTTCCCCTTATCTTCACCATTCATCATCGCACTCCGCAGCACAATATTGACCTTCAGATCCTCTTCATGAGGCTCAACCCTCATCATATGTAGGTTCTGAGTCGGCTGCAGAGGCTGCACCCCATTTTCATGTATCTTAGCTAGAAATACTAGGGAGTCTACAGTTGCGTGGTCAAACTAAGTACAATATTAGCATGACAGATGTGTCGGATTTAGGAAGTCTCGCACGTAGTGTCCCAATCCTCCACAGTTGTAACAAATGACATGTCCACAACCTCTACCAAGTCCTCCTCCACCTCAGCCTCGTCCACACCCTTGACATTCACCTCGCGCTTCCCCATCACCTTGGTCTGATGGTTAGTTTACTACCTGCACCCTATATGTGTGCATTATATCCATTGTTAACTTGTAACTATGACAATTTTGCTCATAATGACCCACCGATTGACAAAAGTTGCAGAAGAGTTTTTGCGGTGTGTATACAAATTTCTGCAACAAATGACAATTTTCTTTCACGTGTTTTCTAGCTACTTGATAGATGGCACACCATAGCGTAGGCCCTGCACTTGGCCTTGCTTGAGCCTTCGGCCTTAGAGGCATTGATCCTCCTGCCGTAACATAATTCATGAAGACTGGTAGTGATCTTTGTCATGCCCTTGGCTTTTGCACTTTAAGCACCAAACTTCTTTATGTACCTTTGAACAAGTTGTTATATCCTTCTTCAGACTCTGCATTTCTATGAAAATGTTATACAACTGTGCATAAATTTGATGGACCCCCAAATTAGCATCTTGCATCAATGTCTCATGCAATCTCATCGCAATTTCCAGAGCTTCTGTCTAGGTCCCAATCTTTTGTTGTGATAGTACAACCCTTAGATGAGGCAAGAGAGAAGCCACAAACCATTTGCGGTGCTGCTCATCTGTTAGATTCATGTTAGCTTCACGGATTGTACACTTCAATCATTGATCCGAATTCTAGGTTGTCTTGCTAGGCTTCATCATGATCTCTTTGAATCCCACAATTGATTGCGCTTCAGACTTAGGTCTACTGAATTCCTTATTCAGTGTGGTCTGAATATCTACCAACACAGACGTCGGGTTATTAGTGTAGTACTTAATGTACCACGTTAGCGCGCGTTCCTTCAAAGCACTAACCAATCTTTCTTTCTTCATTTGATCATCTGTGATACGTTGAGCTTCCCATATAGTGTTCACAACAAACCAAAACTGTTATGGATCCTCATTTCCCAAGCCCTTGAACACAGGTAGCTTTACTGAGTTCATCATACTGAACAGTGGCGGAGGTGGTGGTGGTGGAGGCAAAGGTGTATGTGGCAGAGGTGAAGATGGAGGCGTTATGGGTGGATGGGGTATTCCTACGAACCCCTACTATATCAACTGAACAATGCTCTGTGGAGAAGCCTATACTGCTTCCTCGTCGTCACTCAGAGGAGTTTCAATTAGCAAGCTATATTTAGGGTCTATTTTCCCTCTGTACCTGAAGGTCTATCCACTTTGCATAGCCCCAAACATCAAGGTAGCTGCATAACCTAATTTTCACACAAGAGCATCTTAATCCAGTATCTAAATACCTTAAATACCTACCTCGCGGCCCCTTGAAGAAGCGGCACTCTGCTTCACTGTAACTGGCTAAGGTATTGCCCGTAAACTCTCTCACGGACCCTCCTATGATATGATCGAACCAATGATCAACAATGCATGTTATATTATCTTTAGAGGCTTCTAATCTCCGCACTAACTCGGGGGTTCAGACTATTGGATCATCAAGCCTCCACCTTCCTTGGCCGTCTGACAATTTTGCGATCCACTCATACAATTCAACTGGGAAGGAACAAAAGAAGATCTCATGTATTTCTGTGTACATATATCTATCCAGACACTGTTCTTTCATCAATTGCAGATTCCTGTTCTCTTGTGCCATGAATTTGTGGATCTTTTTATCCAACCAGTCTTTGATCTCCTTCTTAGTTGGATTCTAGTGATGTGACATCACACATCTCTTTATGCAAATCTCAGTCCTACCAATGGAACTATTTGTTAGCTTGATGGAACTTGACCCAGGTTCGACGTTAATTAGCCAAGTAAATCCCTACACTACTGGCCCTTTTGGCATCAATTCGTGGAGAATGGATTGAAGTCTCACCTGAAGCAGTATGGGGGGCTGCAGGAACCAAGTTTCCGCACCCTAAGATGGTAGTGATGTCACTTTATACCTTAACCCTTGCTTCACGCAAATCGATAAGACTTTTAGGGATTATTGATATACTTCCCTTAGGCTTCCTCTAGGCCTCCATGAAGGTCTACGATTATCTTTCATGTACCCTAAATAGGAGATTCAGACAGTTACACAGCTCTGTAATTACTCTTACTGCTTTATTTACCTAGATTAGCTTAAGTAGTGGATAACTTCAACATGCATTATGATTATCTTCACGTAAACAAATATTCTTAGTTGCATTCATATAAGGGAGTAAAACACATAGATTTGTGCATCAATACAACATTAAATCATAAACCTAGTATTCAACATAACATAATCACATGCAGTCATAACAGAAGTAAAATATATCATACACAGGTAATTACAAAATAATTCTCTTTATTGATGTTCAAATCTCCTTTACAAACTCTAACTACCCTGCGCACACAGCTGCAGGGGTCTGCGCACTCAACTGCAAAGTTCTACACTAGGCCCCTACAAACACAGCTGCAAAAGCCTCTTTCCTATGCTAAGACTCTTCACTTTTAGCTCTCACAGATCCATTACATTAATGACTCCTCAAAACATATCTGAACTGAACTGCTAAAAGACTATTCTAAGACTTATTTTTATATAATCCCATGGTTTGCGAACCATGGGTAGATCTCCTAAAGCTAACATGACTTAATTTAAACAAAGGACGGAAACCCTTTATGACTCTTTACATATTCATGCTCCGCGACCACAAAATGTGGAAACTTTACACTTATTATACAAAACTTGGGCTTTCTTCCCAAAAAATTGGGCTTTTAACCCCAAAATTTACCCTAGGGGACCCGTTCACAACACACAGCTCCTCCTGGTACCTCTCTTGCTTCCGTTGTGCACCCCCCTTACTTCATCTTTCCAATTTTTGGGCAAGGTAGTTTAGAGTCCCGTACTTCCTTGCAACTTCCTTGAGTACTAAGACCATCCCACCACCATATAGTCATTGCATAGGGGTGGGATCACCCTTATACAACTTCAATCAATTGCCATTGACTCTTCCAAGAAACAACTCCTCATTCAGCTTTACAAGTTGAACTGCACCACCATCTGTAATTTCCTTGACTACATAGGGAGCTAGCCAATGCATTTGAAACTGTCTAGGAAATTTCATGATTTTTCTATCATAAAGTAACACTAAATCATTCACCTGGAAGGTGTGCAGCTTGATATGTCGATTGTTCCAAGCCTTCTTGCACTCTTTTTTGCACCTGTTTGTGAAACCCTGCTAAAAGCCCATCTCTTCTAATTCTATTAACTACGCAAGGCATTCCTCCATAGTATCACGATTATCCATATCTGTCAGCACTGTAATCTGCAGACTCAGAACAATATATTCCATGGGCATCACAACCTCTATCCCATAGACCAACCTAAACAGAGTTTGGCCTCTCAAATTTTTACACGTTGTCCTATATGCCCATAAGAATACTAGTATGCATACATCCCAATCATTCATTTTCATGTTGCAAACTTTCATCAGCATGCTCTCCAAGATCTTATTGAATGCTTCAACCATATCATTGGCTTGAGGATTATGGGGTTTACTCTTTTGATGATAAACCTAGAATTTGTCAAGCATCGAGGCAATCACTTCGTTTAAGAAATGCGTACCCCTATCACTCATCAATATCTTAGGACACCCAAACTGAGTCAAGACAAACTTGAAAAGGAAATTCATGGTTGTAGTAGTGCTACAGTCTTTGACCAGTTGTGCTTCCACCCTTCTTGTCAAATACTCAGTTGCAGTAATAATGTATCACCTGCCTATATTTTTCCCGAGTTGTTGTATTGGACCTACAAAGTTAATTGCCCATTTGTCAAATACTTGCAAAGAAATCTATGGGTTTAAGGGCAGTTTCTCCCTCTGCGATGGCTTCCCCATCCTCTGACAAGCATCACATCCCCTGCATTATGCCTTTGAGCCCTTATGCACCGTTGGCCACCACAACCCCGCATGTATATTCTTCTGCGCAGTTACTCTGCCTGCATAGTGTCCTCCCGCCACTCCACCATGTACTTCAGCAAGGATGCTGGATCGTTCAAACTCTAAAACATATTAGTGTAATATTTCATCGGATCCCATCTTATACAAGCGTCCAACAATCACAGAAAAATCAGCCACGTGAACCACCAATTCCTTTTTGTCATCTATATAATATCCCTCCAGGGCTGTGCCAGTGGTTAAAACCTAAATTATGTCGGCAAAATCATCATCTACTACACGGATAGTAAAGAGTTTCACATGCAGCAACCCTTCTTCCAAACTAGTGGGTTCTTCGCCTATCTCAATTCTGGATAGATGATCTGGTCCCACATTCAAGCAATCAGGCTTCACAATCACATCAAAATCATATTCCTGAAAGAGCAATAACCACCTACATATCTCCTCCCCCCCCAACACATGTTTTTTGACCAGGTACTTAAGAGCGGAGTGATCTATATACATTTTGAAGTGCATGCCTGACAGGTAATGTCAAAATTTTTGTAGTGCATAGACCATCGCCAACCCTTCTTGCTTTGATGTTGAGTAGTTCTTCTTGGCTTTTGATAATTTCCTTCTCGCAAATGCTATAGGGTGATCAATATCAACTTCACATGGCTGGGTCAATACCGCACCTAATGCAATACAGGAGGCATCAACATGAACATGAAACTATTTCTTCTAGTTTGGAAACACCAAGATGGGGGAAATCACCATATTTTCCTTTAAAACATCCAAACTGTTCTGATATTCTTCATCCCAACAAAAAGCCACATCCTTCTTCAGTAATTTCTCCATTAGCATAGTTATCTGTGCATAAGCTTTGATAAACTTCCTATAGTATCCTGTGTGGACCAGGGTTGCGTGCAAATGCTTTAAAATCATGGGAGCCTCTAAATTGACAATAACAACTATCTTCGTAGGGTCAACCATTAATCACTACTTGCATACCACATGGCCTAACAAGATCCCATAAGGCACAAAAAAATACATTTCTTCAAATTCAGAACAATTCGATATTCTTGACAAGTATCCAACATAACGCATAGACTTGAAATGTGGAGCTTTACCAACCCAAACAATGTCAAGTCATCAAAATACACTTGTAAGAATTTAAGAATGAACTCTTTAAAATTTGCAATTACAACCCTTGAGAATATTATGGGTGCATTCTTCAGTCCAAATGGAATTATTATGTACTGGAAGCATCCCCACTCTGTCATGAAGGTGGTATTTCTATGATCTTCCAGAACAATCATAATCTGATGGTACCTGAGAACCCATCAATGAACGAATAGGCTTCATGTCCTCAACATTATCCAAAACTTCATCTGTAAATAGCGATGGAATGGGTAATGAATGCATGCATCATTGAGATTTCTTAGATCTATTCATATCCTAATTTCAACTCGTTACTTATTTTCCTGAACAACCATAGTGCTTACCCAATCAGACTCTTCCATTGGCTCAATTATTCCATCCTCCAACATTTTGTCTAGCTCTTTGTGCACCTTCTCCTTATACTTGCGATTTAGATGGTAGGGTATCTATTTCACGGTGTTCGCATCGGGCTTTAGAGTGATCTTCTTTACACCCAGATTCCCTACTATTCCTTTCAGGTTCGAGAACTTGTTAGGAAACAAGTCCTGATATTCACGTAGTAGTTCCGTAACTTTTCAACTATATCTTCATCCCAATAATTGCCTATGTTTGTAAACTTAGGCTGCGTATTGGATCCAATGTTTACTTTCCTAGTCTTCAAAGGTTCTGTTATATCAAGGTTTGCTACATTGGGGCCTTCAACCTTACGCTGTCCCTCAATCTCTGGAATTTTGATATTTTGTGGATCCTCTTCTTCCTCTTCTACAAGCACATTATAGCATTCCAGCGCATGGTATAACTGTGTATTCCAGTTTTGTTGAACCCATTCTATTGGTTCCTTAGGCATACTAAATATTGTGTCCTTGATTTCCTAAAGTGCTTCATCAATGCACACAAATCCATCCTCAAAACTAAAAGTTAACAATAACATTTCCCTCAGGATATCCCACTCGATCGTCCCATGGCATAGCTCCATTTGCAAGTACCAATTCATCAGAATGGTATCTAGGGTATGAAAAAATACATGGACCCATTCAGGTTGAGGCTCCTCCCCTGAAGACTGAGTCCATCGTGCCAAATGCTCACACGAATCCTCCTTGCCTAAATATTTCTCTGTCCAGCAGGTATTCGCATACCTGAACCTTATCTTTATCATTTGCTTGTACTCTTTCCAGTCAACAAAGCTACCCTTATGCATACCCCACCAACAGGCAGGTGTAGTGCGCAGTGCTAGATCAAGAGCCTAGAACTGATGCTATTTTGGCAACCCCCTTTCAAACTTATTTGGAAACAAACTAACGTCATCTATGCCATCACAATGAGGAATATTCCTTACCTCCGTGGATATACACTGAAGCAATTTTGTCATCATATTGTAGTGTAGTGTTCAAACTCTATTTGCAACCTATTCTATTAATGCTCGAGTTCCTCATCTGAATCTGAGGTATAGGATCTATCTTTATCCCATGTAACTCACCCATCTATAGTGGGATTGATCCAATCTTCATTTTTCATCATGATCTTGTATATTTGATCCAAGTTGTCTTCTTCTTCGTAGTCGCATATTCGTTCAGTGTAGCGTGCTCCTTTAGTGGGATCCAATAGTACAGTAACCTGGAGCACCTTCCTTTCAAATATCATTCTTCTCTTTTTCAAGTTAATTACTACATCCATGTCGAAGGCCCAATCAATTCCTACTAGCGCAAGGTAAGGATTGCTATCATCCACTATTTCAATTACTTCAAAGTCGGAAAGAGTGCTTGCTCCCTTAATGTCTACTGTTACCCCATACAGGCATCTCATATGAATGATATTATGTGGATTGGCCATACCTAGTTGTATAGGAGACCATTGTAGTGCAGGTCTCCCCATCCTTTCCCTCGTCTATTTTGGAATCACATTCGCATAAGATCCTAGATCCAGGATGACTTGATCCATCTCGTACTCTCCAATCTACACGGTAAGCCTCATTTCATGCCTTGTCTACTTCTTATGTTTACCCACATTCCTCACAGCATGTTGTTCAAGAGGAGTCTTGATTTTACCCATATAGTTATCAATTAACTCTTGGAGCCCTTCTACAACCTTCCTATCCTGCAACAACTCCATACAGGTTTTCAAAAAAGTAGCCAATAGCGAGGGATCCACGTCCTACACTTCATTATTTCTAGTAGGGTTCTCCAGACTTCCTGATGTAGAAGCCTCAACGAGGTTCTTCTCGGCCTCCATAAAAGTTTCCTTAGCCTTGTTGAGGTCAAATCTGACCTCTTGTTTGGTAGCCTTACATATCCAACCCTTGGTTTCTAGCTGCTTTCCATTATCTTCTCCCATGGAAATACCACTTCATGTCACGATATTGATGTTATGTTCGTCGTTTCGAGGCTCTGCCTTCATCATTTGTATATTTTGTGTGGGTTTTTGAGTTTTTTTCTCCTACATTTTGGCTATCAACACCAGGAAATCCTCTATCACATGGTCAAACACTTGCACTACTGAGAGGATGGATATGTTGGGTTCTGACAATCATGCGTAAAATGTCCTCCTTCTCCACAATTGTAGAAAATAACTTATCCACGACCTCTTCCAGCCCCTCCTCCTCTTCCTCTTTCGTGGCCATAGAATCCTTTGCTTGCTACACCTACACCCTAGTCCTGGGGCTGATTTTCTTCCTGCATCCGATACGTAGATGTCCACTGCATCATTAATTCATAGCTTTGACAATTTTTCTCATCATGCCCAACCGATTTACAAAAGGCACAAAAAAATATTGCAAGGTGTGTAGAAACTTTTGCAGGAGGTGACAATTATCAGTCATGTGCTTCTCAGCTATCTGGAAGATAGAGCACCATAAGGGTACTCCTACACTCAGTCCCGCAATATTCTCAGGCTTGAAAGGAACATGACCTCCTCCAATCAGCTAATTCTAATAAACAAGAAAGTGATCCTTATCATGTCCTTAGCTTTACATTTTATGCACCAAACTTCTGTGTGCATATTAGGTTAAGCGTCCTTTCCAATTTTCAAGCTCTGCAACTCCATGTGCAGCCTTGCTAGCTTCGACTGAATCTGCTGTACTCCAACATTCATATCCTGCACTAGTGAGACTTCCAACCTCATCGCGATCTCCACAACTTCTGCTTGCATCCCTATTTCTTCTGTGATAATGGCAATCTCAGATGAGGCAATAGTGAAGCAATGTACCAGTTTGTATGTTGATCATCTGTGGTCTTCATATTAGCCTATCGAGTTAGGCATTTTAGCCTCTAATTGAAGTCCCACACGGACTCATTTACCTGTTGTTGTATTTCCTTAAAGTCTGTTACATACTGTGCTTGAGACTTAGGCTTCCTAAACTCATTTTTCAGTGCCTGGTGAGTCTCTTCCAATGCCACATCGGGTTGATCCGTACAGAACTTCATATACCAAGTCAACGCCCTATCCTACAATGCTATGACCAGCTGCACTTTCTTCATATTATCATCAGTAATCTATTGTTCCTTCCACACAACATCCTCGACGAACTAGAATTGTTTGGGGTCTTCAATCCCCACACCCTTAACCATAGGCATCTTCATTTTGTTTTCCAGGTTGAATGGTTTATGCAGAGGTGGAGGTGGAAGTGGAGGCGTAGGTTTATGTGGAAGAGGTGGAGGTGGTGGTGGAGTGGATCGATGGAGTATCCTCGGGATACCTTGGCTTACTATCCGCAGTGTGCTTTGCGGTGTTCTCAAAATAGTTACTTTGTCATCACTATTAGAAGATCCTAACAGAGGACTGTATTCAGAGCCTAATTCTTCATTTCTCCTTAAAGTTTTTCCACTTCATGTGGTACCAAACATCAATGTAATGGCATAACCCACTTTTCACACAATGACATCTTAATCTAGGTCTTAAGAGATTTTAAGTACCTACATCTTGGTCCTTTAAAGAATCTGCGCTCTGCTTCACTATAGCTAATGATCATATCAATTGTGAGTTTAGTGATGAATCCTCCTAAGATATGATCAATCCAGTGATCAACGACCTGCACGATGTTATTTTATGAAGCCTTGAAGCGCTTCACCAACTCTGGGGTCCACACAATAGGGCCATGAAGCCTCCACGTACCTTGACTATCCACTAATCTGGATAGCCACTCATGGAGTTCACAAGGAAAGAAATAGAAGAAGGCTTCATTCTCATCTATGTATAGGTATTTATTTAGCCACTGTTCCTTGGATAACCATGGGCTTCTATTCTTCTAAGCTACAAATGTGTGCAACTTTTGATCGATCCACTTTTTGATTTCTTTCTTAGCAGGGGACCACTTATTCGACATCACGCATTCCTCAAACAGATCCTAGTCCTAGCAACATAACCATTTGTTGGCTCGATGGGGCCTGACCCAGATTCAACATTATCTGCGCTAACTAACAAAACCCTAATTGTTGACCCTTTGAGAAACAACCTGCATAGATCAGGTTGTAGTCTCACCCAAAGCAGTATTGAGGGATGACAAAACCAGGTTTCTAAATCCAGAGGCCTGTGTGATAGGTTCCCGCAATCCTTATGGCTTAGATCTACTTTCACACACCCTTAAACCTTCTGAACAGACAATTACTATAAATGAACTTAAACGACCTCCAAATCTTCGCAAAGTTTCTTAATTATTCTTAACAAGCATAAATATTACATATCTACTGTTTTCACATAGTAAATAAGGATTAATTCATATAAATCATAACATGGAGCGAAGATACAAAACTTGCAGAAGTAATAAATAAGACTCAGGTGCATCAGAATTGGCTCAAAATTGTCTTTATTAAGTATACTCAATCCAGTACATACTTATTTTCCCTATGCACTCCACTGCAGGGGCCCGTGCACTCATCTTGCAGACTTACCAAGGTCTTCGTGCACTCAAGTGCAAGAGCCTTCCCATTTCGCCTAAGTACAGGAAACAAACCTTTCCTGACTTAGCTTCTTGCCCAAAACAATGAGCTTCTATATTAATTATTTTTCTAGATTCGCTATGACTCATATATCTATATATATATATATATATATATATATATATATATATATATATATATATATATATATATATATATATATATATATATTTTTTGCTTACAATACCATGGTCTACAGACCATGGGCGAGTCTCAAAACCTTCCTATCAGTAACCCACCTAAGGGACTAAAGCCCCTTTAACTCATACCATCTTCGTACTCCACTTCCACATTTTGCAGATACTTTACATTTAATACAAAAATTAGCCCAAAATTTGACCAAAATTTACCCAAGGACCCTATCCCAATTCCTGTGGCTAAAGGATAGCAACCTAGTCGGTCTCCCAATATATAATCAATGGTACAGGGAGCACAAGTTTTTGTTAGAACTATATAAAGCATAACCATTCAGTGAGAGCATTCCCATATACTTGCCATACTATAGTGCCTCTGATATACCCAAGAGTACTGGAGAACCTCTGATATACTTCCGCACTGGAATGAGAGTTCACCCTCAGGATACAATGCTGGTAGTTAATGAAAACTATTAGGCTTATAGATGCCGAAACACATCTCTAACCTAGATCTCTAAGTGTTTGCATTAAGTTCAAAATGCTCCTTAGGTTAATTCAACAAATTTTAATGTTGTTCTTGAATTATGTTAAAATTTTGGGCTCAAACAATGTCACCTGAATCCTAGAATGAAACCATATGAGAAAAGGAAACTTCCATTTCAATGAATTCTATACTAGTAAGGGAAGAGAGTTCAATCAATTAATGCATCAAACAATACTCCTCCACTAAATTTTCCAAATGTAACATGCGAGAGAAAAACTAAACTTCACTTTCACTAATGAACATGCAATCTATTGAAAGAAAAAATGACTTTTACTTCACTAAAATGCAGTTTACTTGTATGATGTTCTCTTTGATTTTCTGATGCTCACATGCAACTAAGCTTCAACTAAGGAAAACTAAATATTTTGATTCAAAATACCCCTAATGCAAAAAATGCATCAATCAAAGCAACACCAAATTCAAAAGCACTAAATCAAAATGTCTTTCATTTTTTCTTTCAAATAGATAAGAAAATACACTCATTTCAATTTGTAAACCAAACAATGTAATCTATGCCTGATTAATGACAAAGATGAATATCAAATGCAAGATGACCTAGTACAAATGAAAAACAACTTTGCACAAGACAAATCGAAACTAATGCAAATCAATGTTTCAACTGATTTTACCAGATGAATAGACCCAAACCATCAACAGACCACAAAATAAATGACACTCACAAGCAACAAGTGACAATCAAATGACCTATAAACCCTAAAATCAATCCAATTGCACTCAAACACTTGAAAGTGCAAAGAAGTAAGAATTCACTAATAAAATGAGTGTTACACAGTATTTTGTCACACCTCCCACACTTCACTGTGGCATACCTCGAAGTGCCAAAAACATGACCATCATGTAGTGTACTCATCCTGATATACAACTCAAATCCTCCCTAAAACACTAATGGAAAAATGCCTTGAGCTTCCCTTAAATAAAAGGGCTCTAAAACTCTAATTTGATGATCATCGCCCCCCTGACACTAAAAACCGTGATGGTCCCTAGTTGCACTATACTAGCCCCGCGATGCTAGTGTGCTTTTGGCTTGGATACTAATGATGATCCTTAAAAGGAAATTTTACTAAAGAGGACAAGAAGCTTCGTGATCTAGAGGCTTCCAGAACGACAAACTGGAGGTTGTTCGATGTGGATGACATCAATTTCTCTCAACTTGGCCTTTTGGTCTGATCCCTATGAGCTACCTCCTTGAGATGCGGGCCTTCTCCTCTCTTTAGACAGATCCTAACTCCCTTTCCCTGCCTATATATTCATCCTCTCCCATTCCCAAATGGTTGTTCTTTGGCTATTTTCACCCTTTTGCTGAGATAGTGCATACATGCTACTGATTTGGCTTCGAGAAGGAGTGCTTGGAGAGCTTGATCTTAGAGTTGGACATTCACTCAAGGATATCTTATTGACATCAAGGCTTGGTTGTATGCTTCCTCCTTTATTCTATTAATATATACAACTGCTGGATCATTTTCCATAAATGTGTATGTTAATGCATCATTTATCTTAATTCTCCTTGATCTGTTAAGTAGGTTACTTTCGATTATGCTATTTATACTTGTACTCTTTGTTGTGTCTTTGATCTCTTGTGCAAACATTCAAATGCTAGGAGCAATAGGACTGAGCCTGAGGTGCAAGTGATTCAAGATATTTATCAAAGGAGGACATTATAGCACCAGAATGAGGTAGGCCATCTTCCTCTTCTCTGATTTTGATTGTAATTTAAGAAAGTGTCATGTAGATTGTCACATAGGTTGTTAGACCCACTCGTTGGGCTAGAGAGGCCGTCTCTGCCCACAGAGAGGATTTGCCTAGACAACAAAATGGAAACACCACTAGGGAGCCTATGACCCTTTCCATCCATTCCATCGATTAGATTCTATGATGAGTTTGACCAACCTTCAATTTCTTGGATTGTTTGGATCTCTGTAGCTACTTGCACCCACTAGTTATTACTTGAGGACACTTAGTCTATTCTGATCTTGAAGATTTTTAATTTTTCCCTATTTTTCTTGTCCATCATGGGTTTAGTTTTAACATTCTTGTTGCCTTTTTAATTAGAGTCACACTAATTACCCTTGCATCTCTCTTTTTCCTATAACAGATGCATTGATCCCAAAGGATAAAGAAAAATTAGGGTTTCTTCTTGTTTTCAATATTTTTGTCATCTGTTAATTATTTTCCAGTGTGTCTACAAGGAATTTGTCTTGGTTGCTTGTATGACTACAATTATCCCTTGACTTTGTTAATGTGTGTTTGAAGCTTCATTGCTTTCTAGGGTTCCTAGGGCTTCTAGATCACCCTCCACTCATTGTTTGGTATGCTTTTCTGATATTGATTACTCTCGTTCAAGAGTCTTCTTGCAATTAGGACATATTTTTCAAGCTACTATTGGTTCATTGATGTGAATTTTTTTTCATTAGTGTCGAGTCATGTTGATGCTTTGAAGACTACTTTAGCTCGATTGTCAAGCATATATTAAAAATTGTTTGCTTTAGTTGAACCGAAAGAAAGTGCTTGTTTTCATTCTTATGTTTCAGAAAGAAAAAGTGAGAGATTTCTTTCTTTAAGAATTTTTGAGACATTTCTTGCATTCAAAACCATAAAGTGAAAGATATTTTCATTTTCATTGAGTTGATTGTATTTTCCTTTGCTCATTGCATTATATTGCATTGATTGAATCAAAGTGAAAAGAGAAATCATTATTGCATCTTAGTGAAAGGAAAGTAATTTTTGTTTCTTATAGGATTACATCTTGGCTTTGAATTTAGTGAAATGAAAGATTAGGTTTCATTTTCACATTTTGCATTGTGAAAGTTAATGGAAGGCATTTTGCATGATACATTTTGTTTGATGCATTATTGATTGAAATTTCTTCCCTTGATTAGTTTGGCTTTCATTGGAACGAAATTTTTTCCTTTTCTCATATAGTTGCATCATAAGTGTTCATGCACTATTATTTTGAGCCTTAAAATTGAAACATAATTGAAGATAAACATTAAAAGTTACCTCAATTAACCTAAGGAGCATTTGGAACTTAACACAAATATCTAGAGGTCTAAGCTAGAGACATTTTTTGGTGTCTTTAAACATAGCAACTATCATTAGCTGCCTACATTGTATCTCGGGGTGAAATTCCATTCCAATATGGAGGTATATCGAAGGTTCTCCAATACTTTTGGGTATATAAGAGGCACTTTAGTATGAAAATTATATGGGAAAGCTCTCACTAAACGATTATACATTAGACAATGCTAAGATAGACTTATGCTCCCCGTATTGTCGAGTATATATTGGGAGACCCCACTAGGCTTCTATCTTTTAGCCAAAGGTAACCGAGTCAGCCGCCTTGTAAACATGATACACCGAACACAAAATTCAAGGAGATTGGTCATCATACGTTAAGTCCTTATTTTCAACTAAGGTGTATATAATGGTTCATGGATATTTGGCAAACCCTTTTTTCCTAGTGATGAGCACCAGTATTGCAGCAAGGATGATGCAACTCTTGGGCTACTAGCTTTATTTATCAACTCAAGGTTCATACAAATTTGGAGGTGAAAGTCTTATATGCACAAGTAAAAATGATGGTTCTGCCTATTGTCACTGTTCAGCTGCCGTGAGACCACTAGGGTTCCAAGCCAGACTTGTATAGAGTCAGAAGAATCTTAATTCTTTGATGTAAGAAGGGAAAATATACTCTACGAGAGTTACTCTACTGCAGTAATGGAAAAAGCCAGCATGTAATGCTAAACCACACCATACCCTAATTAACCCAGTCATAAGAAGCTTGATTCTTTGATGCAAGAAGGGAAAATCTACTCTACGAGAGTTACTCTATTGCAGTAATGGAAAAAGCCAACATGTAATGCTAAACCACACCATACCCTAATTAACCATTTAAGAAGCTATGCTAAGCAAAATTGCTAAATCAACAATAAACAAATGCTACTATCTAAGTTGCAGAAGTAAAAAGCATCAAATCATACTAATGTGCAAGCAAATAAACTAAACTAAATCTGTTTTCACTTTTTTTGGTTTTTTTTATGCAAAATCAAATATGCAAATTAATTGTTCTTGTGGATGTGACAGGTGGATGGCTAGAAGGTTTATGAAGTGGTTGGATGGTGTGGAGGGGTACTAGGAGGATTTTTGTGATTTCCTAGAGGTTTCCCATCAATTTGGCATCAATGCAGGCTGTTTCAGGAAAACCTACATGATGTACTAGAAACCTACAGGATGATCCTATAGGAATTACCAGAAACATATAAGATACAACCGAGAGCTAATTATGAGGTGTTGGAGGTGTTGGAAAGCTTAGGAAAGGTGTGCGGTGGGTGGAATGGAGTGTTAGAAGGTCTAGGAGCACTCAGGAGTCAATATCCAAGATAAGAGATGGCTAGATTCGCTCAATGTGTTTAGGAGAATTTCAATGAAAAATGATGAAAAACTAGTGAGGGTGTTGGTGAAACAAGGGATGGCTAAGGTGGATGAAGTGGAAGGTGGCTACTAGTTATGAAGTCTTGGTCTCTTCCTGATGTACCTGCTCTACATGAAACATATGTGTCTTCGAAAAAGAACTATGCAACAAGATAAATTTTTATAAACTAGAAAAGCATGAATCAACTGCCTATATTATGCATGAAGAAAGTTGCTGAAGGGAATGAAAGAATTAGGGAGATCATATTGCATAAATGGATATGGAAAAATATGACAATGAAATCTACCTTGCAACACTAACCAACTACTAAATTAAAGACAAGAAACTCCAAAACTCATAAAATAACTAGAAATCTGTGTTTTTTGGGTTGCTGAAGGGTCCCTTCCTCAAGTCATGGTCCCACAGGGAGGAAGTGAGGCTGAGACACCTTCTAACAACATTATGATGATCCTTTTTCTCATTTATAACTTGCTACTTGAAAGCAGGCACAAATGGAAGCAAACTATCCCACAACCAATCTAATCTACACTACTTGTAATGGAAATGCATCTACTAAGCAAATTAACAATTAATATATGAATATAAACTAAGCATACATGTACAATAAATAGGAGCCTTGGCTGCTAGGGTTGGGCCCTAACCCAAGAGCTTCATCCCTCTGAGTTAACTCAGTGTTGGCTCAAAACAAAACTCATTCTTATTATCAAAACAACAAATAACATCAAAAGAACTATCACAAGTCTTGCAGCTTGAAAATAGAGTAGTGTTTTACAATGAAAATCCGAATCCTACTGAGGTCCTAGGCCTCTCTACTTATACATATGTAATCTCCAACGAATTCCTTAAAATTACGGAGGCTCTGCTCCCAAACTCAAAATAAACTGGTGCTTTGTCTTTCACTTGCTCGGCTACCTCTATTCCTCATGATTTGGTTGTTTTCACTTCGAGCTGATGGAGGCATATTCAAATGGAGGGGTAGTAAATGAGGAGGATTCACCTCCTATAATCCCTCTCCCGTGATTCATTCGAGTTTTGACCTTGGTCTTTGCCGTAATTCCTTGCTTTTCTCCTTTAATCTTGCATTAAATGCACATTAGACCACAAAGCAAAATATCCAACTCTAACTCATCTCATAAACAAAATATAATCAAAAGAATGCAATAATTTATGAGAATAGTTGGTTTGACTAAGCTAGGAGGTGAATTAAGGCCCATATAATTACCCAATGATGAGGCTCATCATCACCGCCCTATTGAAAGTGTTGCTCATCCTCTGAGAAACTTAGTCAATATCCATATCCTTCATGGCTCTGGTAGCCTTTCTGAAAACCCATGCCTCTGTTATGGTCTTCTCTTCTTTATCATAGAAGCTTGCTTTCTCTTCTACCTCTTCTGACTTCCTCTTTTCTTCTTCTTCTTTTCTCCCTTCTAGCATCCCTAAGAGTAGTGGTGGACTAAGTTTTAGGCCTATCCAATTGACCTTCAACCTTTGCATAGATTGCTTATACATAGTTGTTCTGTCAAGTGCCTCTCTCAAACTTTGAGGGGAGTGATATTCTCTTATCTTTAAGTTGTATGGCAGTGTGTTCCATATTCTTAGGCAAGCATGTATACTATCATCTCCTAGCAGCCTAAACATGTCCCCAAAATATGAAATTGCTTACTCTTGGTCAGCAAGATATCTGGATGCTAGCTGATGATCATTTGCAATCAAATTATGGGTACTAATAAGGGCCATGGGATTTGATTGTTCAAATCTAATCAAAAGAGGTTTAGTTTTCTCTCTTGCCAATATCCTTTTCATCTCTTCAACCCTTGACTCCTCATGGTTCATCAATGATGCCAAAGCCATTAATTGTAGATCTCCTAGCTTGGCATTTGGGTCCCATACATTCATGTCTGTGGGGGACATGTTGTGCAAATAAAACTTAGCCATTTTGGCCCTATATTCTAGTGTAGTTTGATCACAAAATCAATAAACTACCTATAGTCCTAAAATGGCATGGTTCCCCTCTGTGCTAGTGTCTTAATCTGAAACTGCAGCCACTATTCTTTGAGGTAGAGAGCATAGGATTTAGCTAACATCCTACACTGGATTGTCTCCAAGGAGAGGCTAGCCATACATGCTAATTGGTTCTCTCTTTCCTGTAGTTGTCCCCTCAGCCATGCATTTTTTGTCTCTAGTTGATTTCTCATTATAGCTTCTCTATCCCTTAAGCCACTTAGCTCTCTACCTGTTTCTTTGAGTTTCTCCTCCATGTGCCCAATGTCTTCCACCCCCTTTGATTTTTCGATATGCATCCATCGGTGAGTTCTGGCCCTCTCCTTCTCAAGCTCAAAGAACAGTGGGATGGAAAATTTTTGAGGTATGACCCTGCCTCCTTCAATAAACCGGTAATAGGAGTCTAGGTTAGGTTGGGGGCTAGGTTATTTTGTCTCTGGGTCCTCCTCTTTAGCTTCTTGTTGCTCCCCTACCTTTCTTTCCAATTTTTGTGCCTCCTGTAGATTCAGTAGAGTATCATGTAGGACTATTTTTGCTTCCTGAAGATTTTGTTGTGGATCATGTAGGATTGCCTTACCCTTTGAGGAAGTTGATCTAGTAATAGTCCTCCTTACATAGGTGATAGGGAACTTAGGGGAAGGGATTTTGTCTTTTTCTGTAGGGGAATCTTCAATCTCAATATGAATTTTGGTTGATGTTTGTGGCTTCCCCTTTCTTATTCTTTTTCTCTTTCTTGTCCTGAAATATAGTGGGGTCTGCCTCCACCTTTTTCTTGTTTTCTTGATTGGGGTCTGAGAATAGTGAGGGTACTTGCTGCCTCTCTCTTAGTGGCCTCTGCAGACACCCTAGGTGAGTCATCCTTGTGGTCTATCCCCTCTATTCTATTGCCTTCTTCCTCTGTATTTCATGTCTTCTTTTTCTTATAGATCTTCATCATCTCTATTAGTTTCCTCCTTAATTTTCTCCTCTGTTTCTTCATCATCCTCCTTCTCTTCTCCCTCTTCTTCTTCATCTTCATCATGTTCCTCTGTGTCAGTCCCTTCTTCATCCATCTCATCCTCATCTCCTTCTGTATCTTCCTCTTCCTATTTTACTTCCTCTTCACTAACAGTAGGACTAACATCATAAGTGAGAGATTTTATGTCATCCTATTTTGGCATGTCTCTTAAAACTGACCATGTTACAGGGGTTCTTAGGTTTTGGAGGGAATCTTCAATGAGGATCCTAATCAACCCATGGTGATCTAATTGTTGGGAATTCCCCTCCTTCACTTTGATGCTTATGTCTATGAGTGATTGAAGCAAGAAATATGGTATGCTAAGCCTTGGGTGATGGGGTGTTTCTACTCCAAATATTAATTCTTCAAGGATCCTAAAATGATAGCCAAAGAAAAAACTATATCTACCCTCACATGAGATGTGTTTTATTAGTTGGTATACTACCTCACTCCATGGATATGGAAGGCTTTCCCTCACTCCATTTTTGTGCTCAATGGGTTCCTCACCTTCTATTAGCCTCCTATACCAATAGGTTTCATCTTTCATGATTGTCTTGATTGAACTATGGAATATGTTCAAACCTTCTTTCTTGAGCAAAGGTGTTCCATATTCTTGAAAAACCAAAAAATCAAAAAAGTTAAAAATGTAAAGAGGGTATA